>WBMZ01013702.1:0-188864 GCA_013400975.1 Atrichornis clamosus
CGCCGGCCCCGCCGCTCCAGCGCGGGGAAGAGCCGGTGGCTCCGCCGGCCCCGGCGGCTCCGCAGCGCTGGGTTCCCCTCCCCACATTCCCAGGAAAGATGCAGCCGAGTCGCCCAAGAGGCATGAGAGGCACAGATTGAGTCTACCCTCGCAGTCAAGGCGATGCTCTGCCTGTCACCGGTGTTTTGGGGCTTGTTTATCCAGACTTAAATGCAGGGAAGGAGAAATGGATGAAGAAGTGCAGCAATCCCTGGGATTGTATAATATGGACAGAAAGATCAATACGTGTGTGTGTGTGTGTGTTCAGAGAGAAAGGAAGTGCATTGACTCTACTGGTGTATTTTTCCTGTTAGCCCCTCAGGAAGTGAAAACTGGGGAAGTCTAAGCAGGAGCTGGCCTCTGTGGCAACTGAAAGTGTTGCTAGGAGGCTGGGAGGAGGCCTTGCTGCTGTTAGCTGGGGATTAATAGGGGTGTGATATCAAATGAACAGAAAACAACCGACTCCCTTGAGACCCCCAGTGCACTCCAGTACACACACACACACACACAGTCTACTCCCCGGCAGGCTCAGTCTGCTCCCCTTTGCTCATGGATTACAACCATCATTCCAAGCAAAGCCCCTGTCTGAGGAAGATCACTGCAGCTCACTTGGCCTGGGAGCTGGGTCTCAGACAGAAAGCATCTGCCCCTTTCACAATACAGCAGATGATCTCTCTCCCCACTTACTGCCTCCTTCTGCCACAAGGCTTTGCTAATTTTATTTTTTTTTAGTGCAGCCTAAGCTTAGGCTATGCACCTAATCAAAGTGCCATGATTCATGTTGATTCTAATGGATTCAGGAGGAGATGTGCTAAAACCGAGCTGCAATGATTGTATTCCTGGGATTTACCTGGGCTATCAATGTCCCTACTATCAATGCAGCTTTAATGCTAAGGTGTCACCATTTTTATCCCACATTCCTTCTTCTATTCACAGTAAGACAGAAGAGTTGACAGGTTCCAAGATGGAAATAAAAATCAGGATTCATTGGCATGAATCTCACAGAACCCTTTGCAGCTGGCTTAAATTGTAGGAAATGTCAATCTGTGCAACTGTACATCTCGCACCTAAAGACACACTGACATGTTTTACACACACCCCTGGCGTGAAGCACACCAAAAGCACACTCCGTGTTCCCACGGAAGCGATTCCCTGATCCCCACGGCCGTACATTATGTCGGGCACACGGCTCCACGGCACACACACCCACTGCACAGCCTGGATCACACAGTCTGCATCAGCACCAGACACTCACCCTGCGCTGCCTAGAGGGGTCTCTGCCCCTCAGCCTCCCTCTCCCCTCCCCACCTTCCCCACCGTGCCCACACAGCCTCCCTGAAAGGATATGGCCATTCTGTTATTCTCTTGGCATATTTCCGTATAACATTATCTTCACTGAAGATGAAGAGGGATCTGTTGACTGTGAAGCAGTTCTGTTTGACAGGGATGGGGTTGTAGAGAGCCATAGTCCTGGCCCTCTGAGCCATCGACTGCTTATACATCCTTTGGCCGGCTTGGGGGCCACCTTGCCGGCTGCTCCCTCTTCCAGCCCCGGCCGGCCCTCCACCTCCATAGCGGGTTGGCAGATCATCCCCAAACCGAGCCATCCTCGCAGTGCACGGAGCCGGGCGCTACAATCCAAACTGGCAGCCGAGGCGAGAGGAAGACGCATCACAGCGCGCAGCACTTCTCCCTCCGGGGGCTTCAGTTGCGGGATCGGGATCGATCGCAGCAAAAATATATAGATGTATTATAAAAAAAAGGAAAAAAAATCCCTTTCCCTTCCTCCACCCCCTGCGCTTCCCCGCCGCTGTGGCTGCCCGGGGGTCGGAGGAAGGCGCCGGGGCTCCGCTCACCTCCCCGCACAGGTGTCGTCTCTCCGGCCCGACCTCATGGCCGGGGCGGCGGGGGGTGGCCGCGGTGGCCGCGGTCCCTTCGGCGACGGGGCGCTGGGCTGGGAAGGGGCTGAGCTGCTGCCGTGCCCGCCGCGGGAGCGCTCCGCCGTGCCCAGCCCAACCCGGCACAGCTCCGGCACGGCTCCGGCACGGCCCGGCCCCGCCGCATGTGATGCCCGGAGCCAATCGGCCGCCGCGGCTCCGCCCGCTCCAGTCACCGGCACCGGGGGGCGGGCGGGGAGGGAGGGAGGGAGGAGGATGGAGCCGGCCCGGCCCGGCCGCCACCTCCCACCCCGGTAAATACGGCGGAGCCGCGGCCACTCCCCGGGGAAAGGAGGGATCGATCCCCCCCGCCCCTGCGCAGCGCTCCGCGGGCGCGCAGAGCCCCGGCCAGGGGGTGCCGCCGCTCGGAAAGGGTGGGGGGCACAGGCGAGGCACCCCCCGCGCCTGCGCGCCGCTGCCCAGATGTGCGCTGCCCAGATGTGCAGTGCCCAGCTGCCGCACCCACGCGTTCCCCGAGCCGCGGCGCGGGCAGCGCTGGGCAGCGCAGCTCCCGTCACCCCCGCTTGTGCCATCAGAAGCTCCGGGGAAGCCGAGGGTGGGGGTCACAGTGTGAAATGGGGGCGCAAAGGGGAGCCTGGCGGTGCGGGGAGAGGGGGGTGCTCAGTTCCGAGGTCCCGGGAGCTCGGGGCCGGGGCAGCGCCGTGGCACGGGCGGATGCGGGGCGGGGGACGCAGCCCCCGCAGCGCACGCGGGGCTGAGGCGGTGCGGGAATGTGCGGCACGGGCTGGCTGGAAACAGAGCTGCGCCCTTCTGGACAACTTACTTTGTTTCTCCTTGGTTTGAATGACTCCTGCAGAGCACTGGATACCTTTAATCCTGTATTTATGGATGAAATCCTTTAATCCTGTTTATTCCAACACCCTCTGTTGCTTCCCTCCAGCACAAGTCAGAAAGATAACTCCTCCTTGTTCTTGGAGCGCCGCACGGCAACAGTCACTGCAGTAGCTGGCGAGGAAATGCTTTTGCATTTGGGCTAAATTTGGGATACAAACTATTAACTTTTAGAAGGGACCCTCCAGAGAAGTCAGGGCTGTCAACAGGGGGACATTGTCACTTCCTCCACAGCAAGGAAACCCTGGACTCTGCCGCTAACGTGTTTTTTGCCTTAGTCATCCAAGCTGTCTCAGTTCAAAACCAACCCACCGACCAGGCAAGCCTGTAGCAATAACATCTGCTGGCTTCAGGAGACAGTCAGAGGGCTGGCAGCATCCACAAGTGACACGAATAAGGTCTGGCAAGGTGCAAAGGGTGACTCTGGAAGAAACGGGCTTGTTACGCCGGGGCTGGGTGTCCGAAGGGCTTTCTCACACTGCAGCACGGCCAGCAGACACTCCCGGAGGCAGCGCCGGCTGCCGAGGGGAGCCGGGAGCGGCTCCAACGCACGGAACCGGAGTGGAAAACAGCGAGGGAAGAAGGGGCACCACATCCTGCTGCCTCCAGGGTCGGACACAGCAGGAGCCACCAGCCCCCGACACGGACAGGGGCACCCGCGTTCTGCAAGCCCTGGGGACCGGGGCAGCAAGAAGCAGCTCCAGTCTGGAGGTTCCCTTTCCGTGCACTTGCTGGGAATGCAATAAAAGACCTTTCTCCCCACCACAGTTCTGGATAATTTGCAGATTAAGCTGAGTCCTTGGGAAAAACTTTGCCTGGAGACAGATGTTGGAGTCGTTCAGCATCCCTGTTACACTCAAACACGCAGAGATTAAAATGAGTGTTTCCTCCTATGAGCCTTCACCTCTGAGCACTGCTGAGTTCATCCACACAAATGGGTCTTCTGGGAAAGTTTCCTTACTTTGTGGGTGGAGAAGGAGGGTTCATGGAGCTCACAGGATGAACAGGGCAGGAGAATGCTCTTCTTTCTTTAAAATTTTCCCTAAAAAGACATTTTCACCCTCACTCTGTTTTATTGTATGATGGATTTATCTTTCACCTGAAAGGCAAATTTTCCCCATCTGACTTATCTAGCTGTCTAAATTTTTCACTTTTCTGCTTCTGGTCACTACACCTAATATATCCTTTTTCAGTGGAAAAATCGGACTCTTTCTCAGAGACCACTAGAAGGGGAAATGCCATTTTCAATAACCCCACCTCTTTTGATGGAAATCAGCAACTGGAGAAAAAAAGCAATACACTGGTTTCCACAAATCTTTACATCTGCATCCTCCTGTGCTTACTAGATCAGGGGGATGGACAAATGACACAACAGATCTGAAAAGTCAAAAAAAAAAAAAAAAGAAGCGTTGTCCTTCACATCAGGTCTCACAGAGAATCAGGGAAAATTCTGACCTCCACGTCCCCTTCTCTCCTCCTACAGCCACCAAACCATTCTGCCTCTCCCAGGAACAAACTCCCCACCACAGCACTGCAGTGAAATCAGCAGCCAGGGCGGTGGGGGTGTTTGTGACAGCAAGAAAATGATGTGAGTGTGTCGTGAGGATGTTCTGTTAAACCAGTTTGCCCTTTCCTCAATCTGCATGCTCAGGGCTTTTTTTCTGGTTTGATTTTTTTTACACCAGAAGGAAGATCACGCAGACCTTAAGCACTGAAAGCCTTAAAGACAAGAAGGAGATTGCCATTGCAAGGATTATTTGGCTTTGAGAGAGGAAGCGTCAGGATTTAGTTGGGCTTTTTAAGATTATGAGAAAAGCAGGGGAGTTAAGAGAAAGCAAAAAATTTAGAGCACTGAAACAGGTCAGACATCTATAATCTCCCATTACAGGAGGGCAAAGAGCATTCCATGGCAAATTCTAAAAATGGATTCAGTCATGGGTGACTCCTCCTCGTAAGCCCCAAAGACAGAGGTGAGTAAATCACTCTGCTCTCCAGCACTGCTTAGTGAGGAGCCTTCCTCGTCCCCGAGCAGCTTTGCCAGGCAACCAAGCATTTCCCTGGACTTTCACCTCCATCCCAAGCCCGAGGCAGGTGACTGGGCTTAATGGAGCAGCACTTCCATCTGGCAAGGCACAGACAGGACAGGGAAAATGGTCCAGTATTTCAGGCCTTTTCCTGTCAGATGACTGGGACACTTGGATTGTGGCAAGCACCCGTGGCACTGTTTATTTGCCCTGGCACAGCAGCTCCCAGGAAGTGCCGGGACAGTCTGGATCCATCTCTGGAGGGATTTCTGGTTAAATCACAAATTGGACTTCCAGCTTGCCGTGGTCCAGAGGCAGGAGCACAGGCTTCCTGCATGAGGGACAGTGCCTAAAATTTAGGGATGCAAACCCAACATCCCCCTCTGAGCAGGACAGAGTGGGGACATTTGCAGGAAGAGCAGCAGGAAAGTAGATGCCTTCCTTTAAGAGAGGAAGGGATTCCCAGCATGCCCTGACTTCCAGGGATCCTGCCCTACACCTGGAGTGGCTCAGAGGGAGGGTCAAAGCTGTGTCCAGGTGAGCTCTGGAGACAGAGGACTGCAGGTAGACTTATTTGCTCTCAGAATCTGCAAGACTGAGGAACAGAGGAGCCACTTCAATCCCATCTTGAAGCTCTGGACCCAGGGCATTGCCAAGCAGAGCAGCTCCCAAGAGCACGTTTCCTTTAAAAATAAACAAACAATGCAGACTGCACATCTCCTTCCAGCCCACAGGACGGTCCAGAGCTTCAGGCCAAGAAAAGCAGCTTACCAAGGTGTTCCTGGCCACTGATTCCTGCTCTCCTCACTCACATTTTGCACCAGCTGTGCTGGAGGAAAATCCTGCTGCGATGCAGGTAGAGGAAATTGTTAAAGGTGGTGCTCAAGTCTGCCAAGGATGTAGAATGGCATTATGCAAAAGTGAGAAAGATGCTTTGATACTTTTTATTGAGAATAAGAGTGAACAAAGGGAAAAAGGGCCTCTTGAAGATACAGCTCCTCTTATGCTCACCACGATCATGGTATTGTCTGTAATAGAGTGTCCTAAACCAGCAGGGCCAATTACCCTCAGCTGCTGTACAAATGTGGAGCAAGAGAGACCCTGAGAGCTCCTCAGCTGGGCTGGGAGTACTGCTGGCAAAGCCCAGCAATTCCACCTCTGCACAAAGGGCTGCCCAAACCTCCCAGGCTGGAACATCCCAATCCCACAGCACCACACAGCCCTTCCAGGCCACGGCAGATGAAGTGTACTATTGGCAGGAGTCAGTTTAAATGGTCAGAATTGAGGAAAGGGGAACTGAGGCACAGTGCTCAGAGCAGGTCAGGGAGGGAAAGCAGGCACTGAGTCCCAGCTCAGCACCTTCTCCACGTCACCTCTGCACCCTGAGTGAACCCCAGGGGACCCAGAGTGGCTGCGCTCGTTCTGTTCCTCTTGAACTTAATTCCCCCGTAGGTGGATCACGACACAAAACCCAGCTGCTGGCTGTGGCAGGAGGCAGCTGAGCTAAGTCTGCTGACATCTTTGCTTCATGTCCCAGGTAGCTCCATAACCAGGCTGTCAGCTCAGAAAGCACGACCGAAGTCTGAATAACACCACCCTGGAAAATTCACAGCAGTGGATACCCAGGAAATCCCAGGACACAGGGAAGCAGCGCTGCTCCTGTGCTGAAGACAGACAAGAAACCTCTGTGGCACTCAGTGCTCCCTTCACAGTGTTACTGCACCACATCTGAGCTCCAGCTCCACCAGAACAGTGTCTGCTCTGTGAGAAAGCAACCTGTGTGCGCACAGACAAGGCCTGTGGCAGGCGAACTGTGATAAGACAATAGATAAAAGAGACTTAAAGGATATCAGGCTTCATATTTTTTTCTGCAGCATTTATAAAATCATTTCTACACCACTGGTCTCCAAGACCAGCCAGCAGGGAAAGACAAGTCCACACCTTCTCTTCCATTACTTTGGACCTCAGTTTAAGTGAGGACTTGATCACCAGGAGAGGGAGATTTGGGGAACCTTTGCCTGTCTTTCGGTTGGAACCTGTCCGTGGTACAAAAATGATTAGACACTTAATCCTCCTTAAGATTCAGGTCTCTCCTCTCCTTAGGCTCTCCTGAACATTTATCTAGGTGCTTCTCAGCATCTCGATGTCAAAATATCTTTTCAAACCCGACTTTATCTGAACTCGAGTTGTGTACAGGCTCAGCTCTGCCTGAGCATCACTCTGGAAACCCAGGAGGGAGAAGCATCATAAGAACTGACAGAGCACCAGGACTCTGCTGGTCCAACTCAGGAGCCAGATGGGCAAAGGAAAGTCAAAGAAGTTTGGGAATTTCAGCAGTCACTTGCCCAAAGGTTAATGCGAGGTGAAGACAGATCCCAGGTTCCTTTCCACGTAAACCCAGCCCTGTCTGTATTTGTACCCCACAGGCATCTGCTGGATATGATGCAGAGCTCCCAGTGTGTCAGTGTCAAATCCCACTGCAGCAGGAGTCACACTCTGCCTGGATTATTTTCAGCATTATTATTGAATATGGATTGATTAAAGGCCAAGGTCTTGTCTCTTCTCAGTGGTGGGCAAGAGAAACTATTCAGGCATAAGAAAAGAACACAGAGAAATGAACACACATGAAATTGCTCCCTGTTCACAGCTGCCACATTTTGGGCTGAGATGCCCAATGACAAAGTGCAGGAGGGTCCAAATTCCCAAGGTCCTCCAAAGTTTTGAAGAATTTGGGGATTGAAGGTCAATATTACACAAGGAGAGCTCCACACTGCAGAGCCTTCTGCTTCCTCAGCTGGAGGATGGCTGTGAAGGGAGATAATGACCCCTGCAGCTGCCCTGGGTGGTTCTGCACCCAACATCTGCAAAAACGTGGCACTTGTGTTTGCAACATCAATAACTGGGCACTTGCTTATGCAACACACCTGAGGGAGGGCATGGAGGGGGAGCAGAGAACCTTTACAGGATTTTCTTGTACTGAAAAAAGAGCCTTTGCTCTGGAACAGCTGTCTGGGCAAGCCCATCTCCCCGAAAGCATCACCATGGAGCAGAGAACAACAGGAGTAATGACAGTGCCAAACCTGCTGCAGCTGCAGTAAGTGAGAATCCACCTTCATCCTTCAACACAGCCTTTGGAAATGCTGCTGCAGCTCGAGCCAGGGTAGTGGCACCCACCTCACACATCACCACCTCTGCCGCAAAACATCACAGGGAAGTGTTCCTTGGAGCATCTTTGAAACCATTCCAAGTATTCCCAGTTTCAAGTTGGGTTTGGTCTTTTTAACCTAGGAAAAGGAAGAGGGTTCAGTGCCATGTGGTCAGATGACAGAAACCAGTTTCTCATATGGAATGTTCAGTTCATTATGGCACAAAACAAAATGGAAAATGCGTGAAAAATGTGGACAGAGCTGCATTAAAAATTAGGCATTTAAGTCATTTATTCTGAAGGAGATTGCAGACACATTCACTCACAGGTCACACACACAGGCAGAAACAAAGCCAGAGCAGTGGTACCTTCTCCCCCTTCCCCAAACCCTGCAGGTGCAGGAGTTGTTGTGGCCAAGGTGCTGCTGTTTGTGCTCTTCCAGTGCCGATGTTTGCTGGCCAAGTGCTGAACCAGAGCCAGGAGACTTGGGGCTCCCCAAGGCTTTGTCACGAGCACTTTCCACACCCCCCGGGCACACGGCCACACCTCCAGCCTTTTAATCACCATTTTCCCCCCATCCTGAAACAGGCATCAACGTTCCTTTGCTTGTGTTTTCCCTGTTCCCGTTATTATCTCCGTGATCCTGGGATGTTCTCTCCTCCTCTGCAGAGTGCTCAGCTCAGCAAAGCTTCAAACCCACTCGGGAGCTCCAATCCACCTAAGGCACAAATTCAGGAGGCAGACTGAAGGTCCAATGAAGTGCCCAATGAGCTACAGTTAATGGGTGAATGTGCTGTTCCTCTGTCTAGGACTGGATCAGGAACCATGCAGCAAGCACGAATAATAGGAATTTTAAAAGGCAGTGCCCACTCCACAGCCTTCTAAATCTGAAAGGTTAATGCACACGGAAAGGGAGAAACACAGTAAAAAGCTCTGGAGCTACAGATTAACTTTCACTTTTTAGAATCTATTATTGTTATTAAGGAAGACACTGAAAGGCAGAAATAGGAGCTGGATGCCCTACTTCCACTGCCTTGCACTGGGACTTGGGGTTTGGGTTTGCTTTATGCCTCTCAATATCTTTTCCATTTGTTTTTTTTCCAAACCTGCAGTGAAATGCAAATGACAACGACTTTGATAAGCAGCCTGAGAGCTGGGTAATATTGACAGGCAGGGAATCCCCCAGGCTTGAGGCAGGTTGGTGCATTAGAAAGCAGCTCCCCCTTGCCCAAAATCTGAGGTGGAGGGCACCCAAGCCGTGCCCAGGAGGCAGCTCTGGTTATAACCCCACATCTGTCGGGTAACCAACCCGTTTAGCTCGGGTGCTCCTTGTTTATTCAGCTAATGGAGAAAGTTATGTCCACATTCCAGCCTAAATGAAGTATTCAGCTATTTTACAGACGCAGTAAGTCGGTCAGCCTTAGCCTCGGTAATTAGGGCTTACTGTTTAATTAATCTCTCGTGGTCACACACAGGATGCAGCAGTCTCTATCACACCCTCCCTGCTGGCTTACACGGCAAAGGGAAGAGAGGCTGAGGAACAGGAGGAGTTAATCCCTTAAGCTTATCCCCATCGCACAGAAGTGAAAGGGGGAAGGGGGAGCTGCTCTCTCTCGCTGATGGGAGAAGATTTGGATTACAAGTCAGCAAAACCTCTCAGGATGTGATGAGCTCATTGCCCATCCTGTGACACCTCCAGACAGGGGACAGCACAAAGCCCCAGGGACCCGGGGTCTGCAGCGGGGAGGGAGGGAGCTGCCCCACCTCTGGCTGGAGAAGTGCTGAGCTGAGCTGAGGGGGCTGCAGTTCCCCCTCGGCACAGCCCCGCCGCCTCCCGGGCGGTCTCCAGGGACCACGGCAGTGGGGGACACCTGCGGAGCCTCATCCCTGGCAGTGCCGTGGGGCCAGGAGCAGCCCAAGGCTCAGGCGGGAGCCACGCTTTCACTCGCTGCAAATGGGAGAGTTTTGAAGGAGTCGGAGCTCCTCTGAAAACAGAATCACGGAATTCTGGGGTTGGAAAATATCTCTAAAGTCATCGAGTCCAACCGTTCCCCCAGCACTGCCAAGTCCGCCGTGTCCCCAAGTGCCACATCCACAGCTCTTTTAAATCCCTCCGGGGATGGCGACATCACCACTGCCCTGGGCAGCCTGAGCCAGCCCTTGACAACCCCTTGAGGGAAGCAATTTTCCCTAATATCCAACCTAAACTTCCCCTGGAGCAACGAGACCATTTCCTATAGTCTTAGCAAGATATCGGTGGGAAGCAGTGCGCATCTAAACAGAAACGTGGCAAAGCCTGTAAATCAACCCGCAGGGTACCGGAACAGGGAGAAAACAGTCAGTGGACCGAGATTCCCCATTAAAGTGTAAATAAACCATGTGGGGATCTTCTACGGGTTACAGAGCCAGCACGGAGGGGCTAAGAGGGTGCTAATTAGTGTCAATCCCAAACACAAAAGCAGGTGATCACCAGCATTTTAAGGTGTTTTTGCCTTTCAGAATGTCAAGGAAAAGAGTCTGGAAACCCAAGGGATCCCGTGAAGGGCCAGTAGCACACTCTGCCCTGAGCTGGTGGCCAAGGGGCAGAAATCCAAAGAGGATTTGGGCTCCTCGGACTGCGCAGAGCTGCTGGGAGAGGATTGGAAGCTGCCTCGGAGGAAAACCATCTCCTCCAGCCTCCGCCTCTCCTGCTGCCCGGCCCCAGGATGCCGAGACGGGCACCCCTGGGACAGGGACCACCCGGGAGCGCCAGCCCTGGCGAGGGTAACGCTGCCCATCGCTGTCAAACCTCACCGAGCACTGGATCCCGCAGAAGCCGCTCCGCAGCCGCGGGACCGGCAGGAGCGGCGGGATCGGGCGGCGGGAGCCGGGCGGGTCTGGAGCCGCTCTCCGCATCCTCGGGAGTTTTCTGGGGCTCCAGCGCCCTCTGCTCCGGCACGGGCAGAACTGAAACTCCGCTCACCCCACGCGGGGCAGTGGGGCAGGGGCTGGGGGTGCCACCGCGCCGCACCCACGGCCGGGGGTGGCTTCCCCCGGGTGTCACCCTGACTGTCACCTGCGGCTCTCCCCGCGCTTACCCTGGCACTCAGCAGGGCGGCCTCAGCAATTAGGCAGGTTTCTGTCTTTTAGGCTTCGAAAGCCTAATTATTTACAAGGGCAATTGCCGGGGAGGTGTCCCCGCCAGCTCGGGGACAGCGGCTCTTCGGGGCACCGGGAGCATCTCTGCTGTCAGCCCTGCTCTGGCTCCAACAGGAGCAGGACAGAGCCTCGGGGATGGCGCTGGAGGGAGGCGGCTGCCAGTGCCGTGACACAGCTCCTCCAGCTCAGCACGGGCACACGCGGCTCCTTCAGATCTTTGCACGGATATTTTCTCCCTTTCTGCCCATTCCCACCGGCCCTGGGAGCGGGCAGGAGCAGGGCACCCACTGCCCACCATGAGCTCTTCCTCCAGTCACGCTGATCCCAGGGAAGCCAGAGCCCTGCCAGGGCTGTCATCCCTGCCAAGGGGTCCAGCACCCCCACCACGACCTGGAAGATCCTTCTCCTCCTTTCCCGGGGTCGGGCATTGTGAAAAGCTGCTCCACAGGACACAGGGATGCTCCCAGAGCACGGAGATGCTCCTGCAGCTGAACAAGCCTGTCTGTCTCGAAAGGGAATCCTTTCACATTCCTTCAGGACAGCTCACAGAGCCTCCCAAAGCCACAAATCATCCCTGGTTTGCACGAGAGGTGCAAACCTCATCCCTGACTCTCTAGCTGGCTGTGAGAGTGTGTGTCTGATTCTCCTGGTGTGGCAAAGTCTTGGGTGGTTTCTGGTTTTGGAGCCTTAAAGTTGTGTCACCTAAAGATGGGACACCTGAGCATCTCCACCCAAATCTGCACACCCCCCTGCCCAGCTGCTCCCTACCTTTGGGGTCCCCTCCAAGTTTCCCCTGGAAGATTTTCCTACATCTCTAAACACCCACCTCTGGTCATGCCCGGAAGCACCCAAGCCTTTGCCAAGGGAATCAGTCACACACGCACACAGGCAGCAGGAGAGGCAGGGATGAGGCACTTCCCCTCTAACGTGATGCACCCTGTTAGGAGCTCCTGATGCTCTCATCCCTGGGACACTGCAGGACAGAGGCACCACCATCTCCTCTGAAATTCTTCTGAGAACAACCTCCAGGAAAGAGAGAGCAAGTTAAAATTCAAGGAATGAGCACGGCAGAAACAGTTCAGAATCCAGCAGCCATGTCCTGCTGGGTAGTTAGGGGGAAAGTTGCACCTTTCTCCACATTCCCCCCAGTTTTCCTTTGGTAATGCCTTTGTTAGGCATTCACCTCTTCCCTGATACCTGGCAGATGCTCAGTCTGGGCTCCCAAAGTTTGAACAACAACAAAACTAAAGAAAAAACCTGAAATGTTGCTATAGACATGTAGATAAATATATATTAAAAACTGTACACCTCTAAATGTAAATGTGGATTGATGTGTTTATAGCACAGCCCTGGATTCTGCCAGGCCAGAAATGTTATAGTTTCACCTCAGAACTGATGGAGGGCTGGCAGCTCTTCTCTCCGTGACAGGGCTATTTGGAGCAGGGACATTCCAAAATCCCAATGAACGGGTTCCATAAACCAGTGCCAGGTCCCAAACAGGCACTGGGGACACAGTGGCATTGCCAGAACCTTCAGGCAGTGCCATTACAGGTGGCTGGAGGGGCCAGCAGGTGATCTCCACACGACCCAGCCCTGCTGCAATCACTGAGCACCAGGACACGAGGAGGTGGCACCTCAGGAACACGACTGATGATTTATGATGCACTCAGGACTCTCCAAAGGCATTATTTATCTGCATTACTGAGAGGACTTAATTATTCCTCCTCACATCAGAGGAGACACTGAGAGCTTCTATTACTGAGAAAATAGTTTTAATCAGCAAACAGAGCACAGGCCGCAACCAAACATTCCTTGCAAGGGAAGTCAGATGGCTGAAGAAGAATTCGTGTTTCAAACCTCACTGGGTACAGCTGCCCGTGCCTGAACGGCACAGGCTGGCCCAGAAAGGAGGGGAACTGCCCAAACGCAGCAAAGCTGAGCAAGCTTTGTGGTGGGTAGTGCTGCAGGAGAGGCCCAGCAATGCCCGAAAATGGGAAATTAGAGGAAGAAACTGCAGCTAACAATTTCACAGCGCAGGAACTGGCAAGAGCAGGGGTTAAAAACAATAAATAAAGTAAAGCAAAGCAGATTTAGGACCAGGAGGCCCATTTTCTTGTCTCAGCTTTGGCAGCAAGTGCAGTCTAGTGGTCAGAAGAGGGGCCTTGAAGGTATTTGGCAGCTTTTCACAAGCACAAAACCCATTGCCAGTTTCTGGAAAACAAGCACACTGTAAATGTCTCTAAAGCACTTCCATCTTTAAAAATTAAGGCGAAGTTTCAAAAAGTGTTTACGGCCCTGTGGGATTCCCATAAGCACCTCAGCAAGAGGCACCCAAGTCCTGCTGAAGTCAGCACTTCACTCACTGCAGCTCGGTTTCCATCTCCAAGAGCAGCTGCACGTGGGGTGAGGCACCTCTGTGTGGCTCCTGAAGTGACAGCGACACCAAAGACACCCTGATGGGCACAGGGGCCGTATTTCCAGTCTGGGGCAGTCCAAAGGTGCTGTCCCACCACCAAACACAGTGTCCAGAGGTGACAACAGCCCCTCGAGTGCTGATTGCTGCTTCCTCCCCCAGGAGCTCGCTGGTTTCACGCATCGGGAGCTCCAAGATTTTTTACCCCTGACCGCAGTTTTTTGCAAGACAAAAGCCAACGTAATTAAGAAAACTTCCAAAGGGAGGTCACATGTGTTTTTTTAAGTTCAATTCAAGCCCATGGTTGCATTATTACTTATATTAGAATGCAACTTATGTTATATTATTCCTCCTGTGCCATCCTTTGGTTTTCTGCAATCACAGAAATTCTCTCTGGCCTTAAAATAACACAGAATCTCTTCTCATCTGAACCAAAAAAATTCCAGACCCCACAGCCTCTCTCTCTCTCTCTCCTTGGCAGTTACCCCATCTCAATCTGCTGCAGGACTTGGACCTTTCAGGGAGAAGGAAAACTGCCGAATCCAGGGACAGCTGGTGCTCCTGGCCCAGCTGGGGAGGGCAGGCTGGGTGGAGGGGAGCCCATCCAGCACGGGCGCTCTGCCTTTCATGCCCAGCTGTTTGATGTTTTCTTTAAGATCTAAGAAACCTCTGCGATCCTCAGATCAAATGCTCCTTCAGTGAACAAATCCAAGGCCTTTGGATGCAGCCAGGGCGGCTCCTCTCCCCAGGTTGGTTTCCTTGCCTGTTCCCCCAACCCTTCCCATGTTCCTGTCAAGTGACGGTGTTTGCTATTCCTTGGAGAAACCCAAACGTACAGCCAGGATTTCCAACACTGGCTTCTCTGCAGGTTGAACACAGTAATTCCAGCTCCCAAGCGTTCAGGGCAGGAACAGTTTCCCTGCCAGTGAACAGGGGATTCAGTATCCACTCGACATCCTCTCCTGGAATGGGAGAATTAGAGGGATCATCACTTGGGTGGAATGGAAATGAGAATTAATGCCAGTGAGCAGAGTGGTCAGCTTAGCTCCCAGCACCGTCACGTCCCCATGGGTCACTTGTCCAGCGAGGAATGAAGGCCAAGAGCAGCAGGAGCAGGGGTCAGTGGATCACCAGAAGGGTTTGGTGAGAGTGGAGTGAGTTCTTTACACTTGAGAGCCATGAGGACAGAGTTAAGAGCCACAGGAGCTCCTGTGGGAGCAGCACTTGACTCACTGAGCTGAGCAAGCTCGGTGACACCTCCTGCATGGGCAGCAAGGTCGTGGCAGTGTCCCCAAAACACCCCTGACAAGTCACTCCTTGTTTTGTGGGCTGAGGTGAGCGGGGAAAAAAGGGGAATGGCGCATCCTTGTGCTCCCAAAGCGGCCAGGATCACTCCCTGCTCCCAAACAGCCCTAGGCACTGGGTTTGGGGAGACACAGCCCAGAGGAGCCCCACTGACACCCTCCTGGACACGGCACACACGGGGCTGCCAGCCCCTCCCGGGCTCCATCGTGGAGCAGGCAGCCAGAGCCACACAGGCTGATATTTCTGTCCAAAAACCACACAGAGGAGAGCTCACCTTGCAGAAAAGGTAGTTCTCAAAAGCAAGGAGAGCTGGGAGCTGTGTTAATGAAGGCCTGGCTGTGTGCTCAGATCCCAACAGCAGCAGAGGGCACGAAGTGGGGGGGAAACCAGTGAAACCAGTCCCATAGAAACCAGCAAACCTCACTGAGACTGATTTACACTGGCTGGGAAGAGGACATTTGGAAGGAACGTGACCATTTTGCCCATGTTGAGGTCTCATCTCCCTGCTGGGATGAGGAAAGACCTGCAGGGGGTTTGTGAGGAGTTCTGCTCTGTGGTTTATTCTCCAGCAGCCTCCCCTGCCAAGCCAGCCTGCAAACACCAGGCCCAGCATCACACTCACACTGCCAGGCATGGACTTCATCCCCCCAGTTCCCAGCCTTTCCAAGTGCCTTGTTCACTTTATATGCAAAAAACCCCCTCAAAACCCAACCAAATAACCAAACAAAAACCCCCCAGTATTTTAATCAGAATTTGGTTGCTTGCTCTAGTCCTGAAACTTTTGGTGACAGACACAAAATACCTGAGCAGCCCAGTTCACTGTTTAGAATATTTCTCTTTAGTGGGTCTTTACTGTTCCTATTTCAGACAGTTTATTAAAGGATTAGTTCTTGGGAACAGCTGCATTTCTCACTTCACTGAGAAATAAACACATCAGACTCATTTAGCAAGTGGCATAAAAGCAAAAGAGCTCAAGACTTTCCAAGTGTTGTTTCCCCCTCATCCCACCTCAGGGCCCTACAAGTCCCCTCCGTGCTCAGAAGGTGTTTGGGGGTTGGGACTGACCCCAAATATCATGGGATCATAGAGCCACAGACTGGTTTGGGTTGAAGGGACCTTAAAGCCCATCCCATCCCACCCCCTGACATGGGCAGGGACACCTTCCACTATCCCAGGCTGCTCCAAGCCCCGTCCAACCTGGCCTTGGACACTTGAGGGATGGGGCAGCCACAGCTTCTCTGGGCAACCTGTGCCAGGGCCTCCCCACCCTCACAGGGAAGGATTTCTTTCTAATGTCCAACTAAATTTATTCTCTTTCAGTTCGGAGCTGTAGCTGGAGGACCATTAGGCCGCATCCTCATTCCTTCCCTTGTTGCCTTCTCCTCCTGTTATTTCCTGAAGGAACAGCCAAAAAGAGCCCTTCACAAGCCCCTTGGGTTGTCAGTGACCTGCAGGACACAGCCCTTGCGAGGCCGCAATCCAGCAAGTGTTTGGCACCTCTGATCTGGGGGGGGCTTTTTCCTGGGATGTGAATAAAAACAGCTTCTTAATTAAGCTGGATATTGATTTCATTTTCATCCTATTAACTGCTTTGCCCTACATGGGTTTGCTACACTCTGTAGGATTCCCCTTACCCCCACTCTGTACACACACAAATTGCAAAGATAAAAAAGCTTCATTAGTCCCATCTACTCTTCAAGCACCAGTTTCTTTATTTTTTTTGCTTTCAAGTGCTCATAAAAGAGCCTCCTTGACAGCTTCCAGACCTGCATCTCTCCAACAGAGCGAAGATTCATGAAACCAACATCAAGAGCTCAGCTACTTTTGAAAGAGGAGGAGGAAAAAAAAAGCCTCTGCACAGGCCATAAAGAAACCCAACCTCTGGGGAGGTGGTGGGAGCTGGAGGTCTCCGAGCAGCAAAACCCCCGAGCTAACGGCGCTTGTTGATGGGGTTTTTTGTGTTAAACAGTAGCAACAATTTGTTTTTAAACACTGAGCCTGGGCAGCCCAGGGTCAGGTCACCCTGGGTGGGAGCGGCCTTTCCTGCTGAGAGATAAATCCAAGCTTTTTGTGTTTCCCCCTACACAGCCAGAGAGGGGAGAAAGCCTCAGGAGGGAGAGGAGCGAGACAAGAATCAAATTAGAGAATGAAAACACAGCAAAATGGGAAAGAGTAGAAAGATGGTGGATTGAGCAGAAAAAGTGTTTTCCGTGATGCTCACAACCAAAGGGACCAAAAGATTTGGGAACTGACACAGCATCCTCAAAGTTTATGTGCATCAGTGACCATTTCATGAATTTACACAAACACAGGGGCTTCGACACAAAGGATTCATAATCAAAATTAAGACTTCCAACAGAAAAGGAAAACATCCAGAGGGAAGATATATTCAGACAAGAGACATGGCAAGGCCTACAAACATTTGGGGGAGAAAATAAACAATCCACAAGGATTTTCATGTCTGTAATTGTCATTTTTTTAAGGATGTCACAGGAGGGGGATGAAGGAATGAGAGGTGGTTTAGAGGCTCAGGGAAGTTGTTCCCTGCAGAAACATGGATTTGTGGAGCTGTTCTGTGCAGAGCCAGGAGTTGGAATTTGAGGATCCTTGTGGGTGCCTTCCACCTCAGGATATTCTGTGACTCTGGCAGAGATATGGGGAGGGTAAAACTCAGCACCAGCCCAGACAGGTTGGTCAGAGCTGTAAAGCACTTCCCAAACCTCCAAGGGTTTGAGATTCCTTGGATTTTGAGCTGAAATCTCAGGAATTTTCAGCACTCAACGATGAGTAAATATTTCTATCATCCAAGTGTGAGAATTGGCCTGAAATGCAGGTGGGGAAAGCAAAGAGCCTGACACTTGCTGCTCTCAATACCAAGGGCAACTACTTAGAAAGTCAATGAAGAATAATCAATAACCTGAAGAGTGAATTTAACTTTCTCTAACATGAGTATCTGGCTTTAAAACACAGGGTAGATCGCCAGCCTTCTGGTGAAGCTTCCCATTTGGATCTGGGTTGTTTTTCCCAAGCAGAGCTGAGTTAGATCATTTGCCTCATTCCAGGCACTACTTTGATGTTTACACTGATTTGGGAATTAGCCTGAAAATAGTTGCATGTGCCAAGAGAAGCAGCAGCAAGGACTGGCTGCATCAGAGGTATCTGAGCCGTGTTTCACAGTCCAGATTCTTCTTTCTCTGCTTTGTCTCAAGAAATAAAGCTCAACAACATCAAAACAGCATCTCCTCAGGCCCAGCCCTCACAAAAAGTAATCACAGACATTCCCTGATGCTGCATGAGGATCTCAGCTCTGCAGATCCATGCACCAGGCAACACTTACTTCAACTGAATTAGCAGGAAAGGTCTGGAATGGTTAATTGGAATTATTTAGCCATAATGTTTTGCCCTTCTTCTCCTCCCCCTGGCATAATGTTTTCTAAATCGAATTCCTTTAACAGAATCCAATATGCAGCAAAACTGTTGTTCCAGGGAAATGTTTGATTTTGGGTCTGGCTGACAGACTCGCCCAGGGGCTCCCAGGGACCCCTTTCCTGCCCCCACCCTCTGCAGGAGCCAGGCACTGCAGTTTCCTTCACTCCAGGGCCGTGGGATGTGATGGAACCGGGATCTCACAGAGCACGGCTGGGGAAGGGTCAGCACAGGAGCTCCCTGGGCAGATCCATCTCCCTTCCCACTGCAAGGCCAGGGAAATCTGTGCTGGCAGAGCCACAGAATGTCCTGAGCTGGAAGGGACCCACCAGGATCATCCAGCCCAGCTCAACCCCTGGCCCTGCACAGACACCCCAACCATCCCACCCTGTGCATCCCTGGGAGCGTTGTCCAAAGGCTCCTGGAGCTCTGGCAGCCTTGGGGCCGTGCCCATTCCCTGGGGAGCCTGGTCAGTGCCCAGCACCCTCTGGGGGAAGAGCCTTTCCCTGATCTCCAGCCTGAGCTTCCCGAGGCTTAACCAAGGCACACAGCCCTTGTCTGGCTTTCTTGTGCACACAGTTTGTGAAGGATTATGGAGACACTGCAAATAACTGGGAAAAGCTGATTTTGCTTAGGCCAGTAGACCTTGAGATCCAGGCACCATCCAAACCACCGGGGATTTTTCCCTCAGGGGTGTTTTCCGCTCAGTCAGGGCAAACACAGAGGCAGCAAACAGCACCCTCCTGCAACAGCAGAGGGTCAGGACGGAGCTTTTCCAAGACCCAGAGGAGCAATGCCGGTGTCACCTCCCAGGGGTACGGCCACCACCCTCACTGAAAGTGAGATGCTTCAGTCTGCACAAAGCCAAAGTTTTGCACAGAGAAAACCAGGCCGAGGCAGAGGACATTATCTGGGGAGATGGCTCATCTCTGGCAGCACTTCTGGGGGTCCTGCTGCAGGGGAGCTGAACTGGGGGGGGGGTTGTGTCCAGGGAGGGCCCACCTGATCATCACAGGCACCTCACAGGCACCTCACAGGTACCTCACAGCCACACCCGCGCCCAGAGCCCCACAGCACAGCCAGCCATGGGTTTAACACCACCTTCACCAGCAAATTCATTGCACAGAGGGACAAGGATGAAAAATTCCCAGGTAATTTGGTGTTCTTTTCCCTCCTTTTCACAACAGCGCTTCCGTTAAAAAAAAAATCAGTAAAAAAATAAAAATCTCTGTTGAAACAATCGAGGATGTTTTCCAGGGTAGTTTCACAGGAGCAGCTTGTTCTCTTACAAACCAATATTAAACCAGGCTCTTTCTTTATCTCCCCCATAATCTTCCCAAGTTTGCCTCCCAAATCCCTGGGTTTCTGTTCTGTCTCCACATGTGAGAGGAAAATTCTCCTCTCCCGGACACATCCAGGCCCCAGCGCCCTCGTTAGTTGTTAATTACTTGCTGAGGGTTTCAAAGTCAGGAGCCCCAAGGGCCACACAACCCACGGGGAAGTTTTATTCCCATTTTACTCCTGCGAAACTGAGGAAAAGAAAGATCTTCCGGCCCCTGAGAAGAGGTGCTGTGTAGAGGGAGGAGGATCCATGGCACTAATTAGAGCTATCTAAGAACACTGAAAACATTCCAAGCCTTCCTGGGGGTGAGTGAGGGGCAAGGCAGGGAGGGAATTGCTCGTCCACCACCGACCTCAACCAGCCCCGGGGCAGTGCAGGGCACATCCAGGTCTCACAGCTGAGCGATTTAACAACGTTGGAGCCCAAGAGGAGGATTTACAGCCAAATGCAAGGCGGGGACAGCTCAGGCAGAATGTGCATCAGCGCAGAGTTGTGTCAATTCGGTTTTGTTCCCACTAAATGCAGCAGTTTGGCACTTCCCCCCCAGTCCCCGCTGGGTGCTGGTGCTGAGCATCAAATCCCTGCCCGCGGAGCCATCAGCTCCTGCTCCTTCTCCAGACTGCGGCTACAGCACCCTGCGGGTTCCTGCTCCCCCACGAGAGCTCCAGGGATTTGCACCACGGCAGAAAAGCAGCTCTTGCAGCAGGAGGGGAGCGCAGACGCCAGGAAAACAAAGTGGTTTTGTGCCACAGAAGTTCCCAAACTTCTTCCAGCTCAAGCCTGTGTCAAAGGGATATTCACGATATAAATGGGAATATTCTCCCCACTCCCTTTTTGCTCATTTAACACAGTCTCTCTGCTAATGGTGCAGGCCACGTTTGCGGCTCACAAACTCCCAAGCAATTTATTCCAGCTATTTTCCCCCAACAGCTGCATGACCAGAGAGAAATTCTCTTCCCAGCAGAGGCAGAAGAAAAGGATATTTGTCTTATTATGTCTGGGTAAAGCTTATCTGCTTGTTTGCTGCTCAGAATTATATTTACAGAGCACAACAGAGGCAAAGCCAAGTGCACTAATTGCTGTTGCTCAGGTGGAATATTTTCTGCTCACCCTGAGCCCTGCATCAGTGGGGCTTTATACTTTATCTAGCATAAGTGAGCTCCACAGAAGGTTTTTATTATTCACCCATCACTGCTGTTTCATTGCCACTGTATTTTCTGAAAGAAGGCAGAAAACCCTCAATGATTTCTTGCGTGCTGTTCTGCTTTTCAAACAAGGATTGCTGATTTTTTTTTTCCCCCCCGAGCTTATTGCACGTTGCAGACAAATACATCACCATTTAAATCAGCCTCATTCTGCACACACAGATGGAGGCTCCTCCAGAGGGGAAGCTCTCCATAACCAGGTGCTTTACATCCTCCACACAGTGGGCTCCACATTCCCAGGCTCCCAAGGGATTAGCACAGTGCAAAAAGCAACCCCTCAGCAGGGAAGAATTCCAGCCCAAAAAACCTTTTTGTTTTCTACCTTATCAACACCACAAATCCTCGTCTCACCTCTGCTCCTGATTGTTTGGTGACAGAGCATCTCCCCAGCCCTTTGTTCACACAGCACAGCTCAGGTCAGGTCAGGCAGCAGCTCCCAGCACTGGGGGTTTAAAGCGTCACCTGGGAGGGGGGCTGTAAATGGGGTAAATCGGTCTGTAAAGAGGATCACTGAGTGGCACTTTCCCTACCCCTCTTTTCTTGGGGCAGGGAAAAACATCCCGAATGCAAAATGCAGCTGGAGATCCTTTGATATGCCCGCAGCTCCCTGCCCTGCTCCCCAGCCACCTCCTGAAAATTCTCATCCCAAAGGCACTTGGCTCTGCCTGGGCTTAGAGGAATTTTACGGCTTTTGCAAACCCCCCTCAGGGAGGATCCACGTGTCCAGCACGGTCTATTCCTGCAGAGAATTAAAGACCTCTGCAGCCAGGAAAGTTGGCAAATGGATCCCTCTTAAACAGCCAGCCCTTTCCCTAATGTAATCTCTTGTCATCCTTGTTAGAGAGCAGAGCTCCCAGTGTTTAAACAAAGCCTTGGCTGTGCCAATTCCCTGCTCCCACCAGCTCAGCTGGGACACTCTGTGTGATGGGGAACTCAGTCCCAGCTCAACACCAGGCTCTGATGGCTTCACTGGCAGCCCTGGGGCAGAAACCCCCCAGTGCCAGCAGGTCTGGGGTCTTCATCCCACCTCCCTGCAAACCTTCTGGGCCTCCCAGGGCAAGGATGGAGAGGAGCTGCTTCACAAACCGCACCGCTGCTCGCGCTGGGCAGCTGCTGACCAGGGTGTAACGCGGTGGGGACAATCCTGGTGCCTCAGTGTCCTTCCTTCCACTGCCCCACCCATCCCAGAGGGGCTGGAGAGCACTTATTAAATTCCACCTTCCCACAGAGCCATTTCCTTGCTGTGGGGGTGCTGAGGTCCCCCTGATGCTGCAGCGAGAGCAGAGGGGACCCAGGTGCCATTCCCTGGCTGGGTGCTGTCACCTCCCACAGCACACAGGTACCTCCAGCAAGACTCTGTGTGTGTCCTGTGTCTTCTGCCCAGCGCCGCCAGCACAGAGGTGCCACCAGCAGTTGTTTAACGCAGCCATGAGGGGCTGAGTCCCTTTTAATGACTCTCACTTTGTTTAAACAGAAATTAAAAGGCAGAGATGAGCAAAAACTCAGGTGTGGGGCTGAGCTTGTCCAACTTCCACCTCCCAGGTGAAGCACAACTCTGCCTGCAGGCAGCATTCAGCAATAATTGCTTTTTGGGGGGTATTTAGGCCATTTCTGTGCCTGGGGAAGGGACAGGGAGGCTGAGCCCGACCTCCCGGGGCATCAGCTCCTGTCCCCTCATCGCTCCCATCCCCCCTGCAGCCTTTACACTTGAACCTCGGGCTGGTTCTCTCTCACAGCCAGGACATGGAGGCTTTTCTCTGCCACCAGGGACAGCAGCCGAGGATTTTCATCCTGCTTGGAGCACCAGAACGGAAATTAAAAGGGTGATAAGGGAGCTCCTTCAGCAGGCAAGGGAATATCCTGTGCTAGCAGTGAGATAAAGTAATATTTCTTCCAGCTCTGGCAGAGGATCAGGAATGAGACGTGGAGTGAAATTCCACATTTATAGAGGTTTTATAACTCCTACCTGGGCTGCAGGATAACCATCACCCTCACTCATATTTCCCTGTCGAAGGAGGTCACAGCAGCACAAAGAGAGAGACAGAGTCTATAAAGAGAAGCCAGATTAGCTCCAGTATCCAGGATAATTTTACGGCTTCGCTGGCCCAGGGTGATGGATGCTGCCTTTTGGTGCCTTCCTAACTCCCCTGTGTCCGTCAGCCCCTGCAGAGATGAGCCAGGACAGGCTCCTCAGCTCCCCCACCTGCCCGGTGTGCAGAGGGTTTGCAGTGCCCTGCGACCCCACCTGGCTGGGTCTGGCCCCTCCACGTCCCACCTCCTGGCCCTGCAGCAGGAGACCCTCTTGGAGCAGGGGTCAGGCCCCTGTGTGACGCTCCCCTACAGCTCTGGTGGGGTGCCTGGGGGAGCCTAACCCAAATCATCAGCTGCCACTCCTGCAGTGAATTACCCCGTCCCTCCGTGCACCCCGAGCTGTGAGCGTGGGGCTGAACCCCAAAAAGGGTCATCACAGCCCATCCTGCAGTGCAGACCCACTGTGACCCCCTGGGGGTCCCTGGCCTGCACTGGGGGGATTCTGTGGGAGAAAGAAAGGGAGTAGGGATATCCCACACATGGAAGGAGAGTGGCATCTCCTCCAGCCCTGTGGAATTGGGGGGTTTGTCCTGGTACCCCCTCCCAGCCACACGGATGAGGGTGGGATGCTGTGGGATGTACCCCCACACCTCACCTGAGCTCTGCACCCCTGTCCAGCATCCAACCATTGTCCCACTCCCCGAGACAGCTGCGTCACCATGGGGACACCCCAAAGCGTGCCAAAATCCCTGGGAAAAAGGCCATGAATGATGGAAGATCTCTCTGCATCTTCAGCAGAGCTGAGGGGAGGGAGGTGGCTGAAAAGGGAAAGTCTGGTGCTGGTCACTGCCAGAGCAAAGCAAGTCCTGGCTGCTCCAGAGCAGCACCTGGAGCAGGTGCTGTCAGTGTGTTCAGAGGGAAGAAATCTCCTTAAAGTAAAGTAAAATCAGGGCTGCAGCCACTTTGGGCAGCTGGGCTGAGCACCGAGCAGCTCCAGGCAAAATATTCACATTAAAATTGTGCATCCTTAGTATGAAGAGTCTCAACAACCCCTGCCACCGGTCAGGTGGGGTCAGCAGAGTGGCCAAGGTGGCTTTGCCCACATTCCCTGACCCCAGTCCCCTCAAATCCACAGCAGCTCTTTGAGGGGATGAGGAGGCAGTGATGGCCCTTTCACCTCTGCTGTCCCTGAGCTGGGGCCTGCTGGCATTGCAGAAATGCCTGTTCAAACAAACCCCCCTTCTCCAGCTCATCCTTACCTCTGGAAATGTGCTGGGATGTGAACTGTGTGTAATTCATTTGCAGTTCTTTGCACAGAAAAAGCAAAGGAATCACCCACCAGTGCTGGGGGTCACCTGGGGCTGTGTGTGACCCCAAAACCACGGGTGTTTCCCACCCTACACTCCCGGGAAACAAGGGACTTTGGGAAAGTCACACCCAGAGATCAGATTTCTCTGGGGGTTTTCCACGTCTCCCGTTAATTAAAACACGATATTTTCCTGACAATGTTTAATTACACAGTATTGAACTCTATTATTGTAATTAACCCGTAGTGAAATGGCCTCCAGGTGTGAGGGCACGTGGGGGCCTTCAAGGGCCCTGATGTCCCGGACAGCTCCGGCTGCTCTCACAGGAATCCTTCACAATTCCAGCAGCAAAACCCATCACTTCTCACCAAACCAACCCAACAGACACCATAACACACTGACCACCTGCCCTCAAGCTGCCCAACTTGTGAGTGAGGATGATGAGGGCCCTCCAGGTCCCCCCCATCCCGGCCGGCACCGGGCTGGGCTTTTCCTGCCCTTTATGAATATTTTTATGACCATGGGCTGGCAGTGACTCAGAGCTGGCTGTTCCCCCCATGCTGGCTGACAGGGAGGGCTCTGCGGAGTCACAGCAGCCCCCACCCACCCCTGGCACCCCGGGGCTCCCCGGGGAGCTGCACCCACAGCACCCCCAAACCCAGCCCCTGCCAGAGCCAAACCCCCGCAGAGCCCTGAGCCTCCTCCCGTGGTGGGAAACACCCCCAGGGATTGCTCCCAAGTAGATTCTTCTCCTCACCTCCTTCCTTGGCATTTTGGATTTAATTTTACTTCATTTCCCCCTGGCAGAGGGTGGGGAGACATCCCAGGGCCCCCAAACCTCTGCTGAGCTCGGCACTGCCCATCCAGCAACTGGAATCCAGGCTCCCAACCTTTTAGACCCAAGGATTACAAAAAAATTTAAAAAACAACCCCCAAACTCCCCAGAATAAAAGGCCAACAGTCGCTCAGGTTACTTTTCTTTGCAGGAGTGGGGTGGTTTTTTTGCTTTCTTCATTTTCAAGCTCACGAAGGGGCAGCTCAGCCCCCATGGAGGTGTCACCTCATCCTGGGCCATCCCCCCAGCAGCCAAAAAAGCCAGACTCCTTTTAAAGCACTTTTTTTTTCTTTTTTTATTGATTTCATTGAAAACAGAACAAGAAAATGATCAGAGCCAAAAGGCTGCTCCTTTAAAACTGTCAAAAACATTAACAGAAAAAAAATAATAATAATAAACATGATGGCATTATGAATGTTCTAGAAGAGATGAACAAAAAAAAAACTTGTTACTGCACTAATTACAGTATTTAAAGATATATGCAAAAAAAAAAAAATTAAGATAATGACCTGCCCAGCCACCACACAAAAGGTGATGGCAAATTTATTCACACTACAATACTAACAATTTAAAAAAAGTTTTGTTTTTTTCCTGCATTTTTATACTAAAATCACTTTGTTCTTTTTATACAATTGATAAGTTTATATTCACGTGGTGAGCAAAAATCACACCAGAATCAGCACCGTTTTGTTTTGTGGTTTCTTTTTGTTGTCATTTTGGTTTTTTTGGTTTTTTTGTGGGTTTTGTGTTTTTTTTTTTTAAGGTTTTTTTTTTTTTCCTTTTGTAGTTTTTAATGCTTGTCCCCAATGTTTCAATAATGGTAAAAAATAAATCAGTTCATTGAAACCTCATAGCGTGTGGCTTAAAAATCAATCGAAGGTGCCCAGCATGGAGCAAAGGGGTGGGAACAGACGAGCTGGTGGCATCTGGGATCTTCTCACCCTGACACATCCCACGTCTGCTGCTCACCCCAGCCAGTCCAGGTTCTCTATAATATATATATCATTCACTTTATCTTTAAAAAAAGGAGGGAAATTGGTTTTCTTCAGGAATTAGTGTCTTGTAAAATCCTCTTCAACCTTCCCTCTCTAAAACCACTCATGGGACAAGGGTGAGGGGAATCCTTCATGGAGGAACCCAACACTGAGACAGTAACAGGGCCAAGCAGCGTGGACCAGAGCTGGTTTGAACGGAGAAAATCCAGGAGGGATCACAGGGAATGGAAGGATTGTGGGTTTCTTCTCATGTGATGAGAAAAAAGCCGTGGGGTTTGGAGAGAACGAGGGTATTTGTAGGAAATGCCCCGTCGGGAAGGGCCCCACCACAACGTCCTGCGAGATGGGGGAGGAATTGCTCATTTATTAAAAAAAAACCAAAAAAATCCAACCAAAAAACCAACCAAACCAACAAAAAACCAACCAGCAGAACCTGCCCTGGGGCTGTGCCGAGCAAACCCAGAGCCAGCACCTCCCACTCCCTCCCCGCTCCCCCCCGGCTGCCAGAAACACAGTCCCATCACGTATCCAAAGTTTATGACAGGTGAGCTGGGGATGACTTGGCGTGAGGGATCCAGTCAGTGAACAACATTCCGGGGACGGGCGGCTCTCCCTGGGCTCTGGCAGCACTCAGCACGCTCAGAGAGGGAGGCCGGGACAGCTCACGTGGCAGAAGAAATGCAACAGCCACCCCGCCACACGCAGGTGTGACACCCAGCAGCTTTCCAGGACCAGGGAGGGGAGAACAACACCACGGAGGCGGGATTTGCTTTTCCTCATTCCTCAAGTAACAGTCGGTGGCACAGCCCTAAGCGTCACGAACCCTTGGCTTTCCTTGAGCGGGGTTGTTTTTTTTTTATTTTGTTTTTCATTTTTCTTTTTTTTTTTTTTTTCCTTTTTTTTTTTTTTTTTTTTTTTTTTTTTTTTTTTTTTTNTTTTGCGTTTGCCGGGTTGTTTTTTTGTTTGTTTGTTTTTCCTTTCTCTTTAAATGGAAATCCAGACAGTATGTGAATCTCTAGGGTTAAAAGGAGTCAGTCTGTGGGGAGCGGAGCCTCAAAAGGGGCCGGCAGCCGTGGCAGAGCTGGTGTCGGGGAGCCCGTTCTCCTGCGTGTCCTGGGCAGAGGTGCTCGCCTGCCGCTGGGCCAGCGCTGAGCTCGAGTGTTTGCACTTGGGTGAACCGCACTGACAGCTGAAGTATTTGCCTTTGATGTCCCAGAACCTGTCCCCGTAGTCAAAGCTGCAAGAGAGAGACACAGGCGGGGTCAGGGCGGCCCGAGGGACCCGGCGGGGCGTCGTGGCCGCAGCCAGCACTGCCCCTTCACGGAATGCCAGGCTGGTCTGGGTTGGAGGGGACCTTAGGGATCGCCTCTGCCGGGGGCACGGACACCTTCCACTAGAGCTCTGTCCAGCCTGGCCTTGGACACTTCCAGGGATCCAGGGGCAGCCACAGCTTCTCTGGGCACCCTGTGCCAAGGCCTCCCCACCCGCCTTGTAAAAGAGTTCTTCCTTCTCTAATCTAATCGAATCTAGTCTGTTCTAGTCTAACCTCATCTAATCTAATCTAGCCCTCTGTCACTGTGAAGCCATTCCCGGTGTCCTGTCCCTCCATCCCTTGTCCCCAGTCCCGCGCCAGCTCTCCTGGAGCCCCTTTAGGCCCTGGAAGCGGCTCTGAGCTCTCCCTGGAGCCTTCCCTTATCCAGGTGAACACCCTCGGCTCTCCCAGCCTGGCTCCAGAGCAGAGGGGCTCCAGCTCTTGGAGCAGCTCCGTGGCCTCCTCTGGACTGGCTCCCGCACCTCCATGACCTCCTTGTGTAGCAAATCCCAGATTTGGAGGCAGCTCTGCAGGTGGGGTCTCACCTGAGTGGGGCAGAGGGCCAGAGACCCCCTTTCCTGCTGCCCACACTGGGGGACAAGCCCAGGGCACGGGGGGTTCAGGGCTATGAGTGCACATGGCCAGGCCCTGCTGAGCCCAGGGCTTTGCAGAGCTCCAGGGGATGGAAGGCACTCCAGGATTCCCAAGGGATCCTGGGGACAGAACCCCTGGAGCACAGGGAGGGAGTCAGGCAGCTTGGGAGCAGCAGAGCTCTCGTCCCCCCACACTGTCCCCTTCCCCAGCGTGCTGGTGGCAGCCCGGGGTGGCACCTACCCGATTTCCTCTCCAGCCTCTATGTGCCTGGTGCTGAAGAAGGCGATCCTGGGGAAGCGCAGGTCCTGGTGGGACATGAACACCCGCACCGGGATGAGGTTGGGCTCGCAGAGGTGGTTGATGAAGCGGCTGATGTTGCCATAGAAACGGGCATCTATGCAGTAAACCTCTCCATCCTGGGGGAGAAACGTGGCAGCTCTGGTTAGAGCACGCTGGGGTCGGGATTTATTGGCTTAAATAAAACAAATGATCAGACTGTTGGTCTTTCCACTAATCCTCGGGAGAGCTTCAAGAACAGCCAGGGCAGGACACTCACTGCGGGTTTGGAAGGACTGAAAACACACACACACACACACACACACACACTTTTATACTCAACAGAACCCTGAAAACACAGTTTCTGCACAGCACTGTGCCCCCACAAGCCCAAAGACCTGTGAAAATGCCATGCCATGCCTGGCACACCAGTGCTCCCAGCCCAAGCACCGGTCTGGCACACTGGGATTGATGTTTAGTGCTGCAGACACCTTACGGGTACCAGCCACTGGATAAGGGAACAGGCATCTGTTCTGTCCTCTAATTGAACATGACAGCTTGAAAACACAAAGCCAGAGCCTCGAGAAAACAGGGTTTTGCAGATAAGAGTGAAAGTGAGAACACAGAAATTCCCCTTCCACAGAGCAGTAATACTTTGTTTTCCTTGAAAATAAAAGAACCCCCCTCAGGGCTTTTTTATTCCAGCAGAGAATGACTGTGCAAAGCAGAGACTTTAATTACAGAAGCTAATTTCAGTTGCAAAGAGGCCAAAAGCAAAAGGATCCATTAGTGGTGCTCCAAGTCCCTTTTGGACAAGCACCTCGGATCCTTAATGGATGAGCCCTGCCAGGTCACACTCAGGGGTGCAGGAGCCCAGGAAAACATCCCAAAAACTGGGGGAGGCATCACCCTACACAGCCCTGGATCACACATGGTGTCACTAGCTCTCATTTCATAAATAAAGGATTCCATCTCTCCCTCAATTTCATCCATGGAAATGCCATGGGGGGTCAGGATGACATCACCCACTCCCACATCCCGTGGTGTGACTGCAGGACCTGGAACCCTGAACAAGCCACCTCACAAGGGGATGTGAGTGACAGCCCAAGGAACAGGGACAGCACAAATGACAACCTGGACAACAGAAGTGACAACCCAACCACTCTCATGACAGCACAAGTCCATTCAGGCCATTCCTCCCAGACACCAGGACCCTGAGGCTCCTCCAGGGTTGGGATTCACACCCTTGGCAATCCCCCTTCACTCCAGAGGACACAGGAACTGCTGGTTTGGCCCTGCCCTTCTCTGACCAGCCTGATGGGCAGCTTTTAACCATCCCTCCATGACTTGGTGCCTGGTTTTCTACAGATGCTCCAGCTGGGTCTCCCCTCCCTGTTCCCCTGAAGGCTTCCCAGGAGCCAGCACAGAGGTTCTCCCTCAGGGCTGCCAGCCAGGGCTAAGAGCAGAGCAAAGCCCAGGTGGGCTCTTCCTCATAAATGCACAAGCCAGCTTCAAGACCCTTTTGCCTTCTTAATTACAGTGTGACCCCTCTGTTTTCAGGCCAGACTCATTATTCATCCTTTTTCAGCTGTTAAATGTGTGTTGCTTTAAAAAAAGAAAAGGACAAAAAATAAAGCAAAGCTTCTTTGTCACAAGCTGATGACAGAAACAAGACAGGGAGTGTTTTACAGCCTTCCTTGGAAGCCACCCCACTCCTCTGAGTCCCCAGCTCACCCTTCTCCTCCTTTCCCAGGGGAAGCCTGAAGCCTTGCTTAAAAGTTTTAGATTGTACTTTGCAAAGCAAGATTTCCGCCCTGAGAGCCCTCACAGAGCAGTGCAGGGGAACAAGCAGCAGAATGAGCCTCAAGTCCCTGCCAGGGCATCTGATGGATCCTTTTATGGGTTTGTTGGGGGTTTTTTTCAGTCTTTCAGCTCATCATCACTTCATGAAGAACTCACAGAGCTGTCGATCACACAGATGCCAGGTAAGGGAGTACCAGGATGCTCCAAGGGGTGTGACAGAAGAGCATCTTGCATCCAAAGTGGTGTGGGCAGCACGGGCTGGTTCTGCTGCCCTTCCAGCCAGCCCCAAGTCTCACTTCAACCACACTTCCACCAAAACACAGCGATCCTGCTCCCTGCAGGGTTTTGCTGTACATCAGGATGGAGATCAACATTCTCTGTGCTCTTCTGGAGAGGCAAGACCTTGGGTTTGCCTGGTTGGACACCCTCAGGTACAGTACCTTGTTGTCCAGGTCGAAGAGGTAGGAGTCCTCCTCACGGACATCAGCCTCGGAGTCGGAGATCAGCTCGCCAACGTACCTGTGGGCAGAGGGGACAGGCAGGGGTGTCACCACCTGTCATCACCAGCTCCTGTCATCACCTGCTTGGGTTTAAATATCTCTTTTTGGGAAGAGAGAAACAAAGGGATACAGCCCAGCCACAGGTGGGCGACCTCAGCCACAGCAGTGCTGGTCAGCTCCGAGCCACCTGGGCAAACAGAGCAACTTGCAGCAGTGAAAATCTGGCTCCAAACTCCAGCTTTTCAGGGCAACACTTAAATAATCTTAAAAATGACTTTAATACTACTAAAAACACTTCAATATTAAAAATGAATTTACATTTTTCCTGAGGGCTAGGTTTCCTTTTGTAAATCTCTTTGTTGGCCAAGATCAACACATGAATCCAATTCTCCTTAAGTTCCCAGCCAGACTCAGGTTGTCCCATAACCACTGCAGTGCTTGTGCTGTCCACATCCCAAAACAAAACATTTGTGTCCCCTTCTGTATCTTCCAAGGTATTTTGACCAACTGTAGGCTACATAACTTAAGAAATTTTTGTTTAGAAGTCCTAGGTCTAACCTAACCTGGCAGGATCCCTGGAAGGATCTGGGCTTCTTTCTCAATCCCTCTTGAACCAGAATAAATCCCAGCTGTGATCCCAGCTACAACCACGTTGTAAATCCAGGGGTGAGGCAGGTGACAAGCAGCTCCTCCAAGCAGAATGAAGCAGGTGCTGCTTGGCCTGGGCCTGCAGAGGGATAAATTCCCCCTCCCACCTTTCCCACCCGGAGCGGTGCTGGGTTTGGTGCAAACCCCCTGGTTGCAGGAGTCCCCACGGCACTGGTGTTCCCACATCTGTCTCCCAATCTCCATTTTAAATAGGTTTGGACTGTCAAGGTTCAGCACTTCCTGCCCTGACCTGCTTGCAGTCAAAGAAAAGAGACTCAGAGTGGAGGGACTGAGGGAGGATTTGAGGAAGAAGCAGCAGCACAGCAGCTTTTCAAGTGTCCAAGGCCAGGATGGACAGGGCCTGGAGCAATCTGAGACAGTGGAAGGTGCCCCTGCCCATGGCAGGGGTGGAATGAGATGGGATTTAAGGTCCCTCCCAACCCAAACCAGTCTGGGATTCTGTGATTTTGGTATGTAACTGTTCCCAGCCTGCAATGAAACACTGATTAATTACAAGCAAAGGATTGACAAGATGAATAAATACCCTTTGCAGCACCAGCAGAACTCCCATGAGCAGCAGCCACTCTCACAGCATTCCTGTAGTCCTAAGGCACATTCCAAGTGTTCACCAATCCCCCTGGAGCTCAAGACAGCATTTAACTCCCAGGCTGTGGAGGAGGAGAGCCAGGAAACACGAACCTGGAGAGGACCCTGCACTCCATGACCAGGAATTGTTTGGCTGCATTTCCCAACTGGGAGCCTCCTGTTTGCCCTCACTGCTCTACTCCTGGAATCACACACTCCTTGGTGACCTAAAGCATAGGGAGGTGATGGCCAGAGAGGAGGGAAACTGCTGTGGCATGGCCCAACAGGCAGCAGCAGCTGAGAACAGCTGAATAATTCTGTCCAGAGAGAGAATTATCTGCTCAGGGACAGCCACTGCAGGTTTGTAACTCTGTGAAACAAAAAACCACAATCTAATTAAAAATCCTTGGTTTGATGCTCCTTTAAAGACTATCCCATAACTCATTTCCTTTCCAAGGCTGTTTACAGGTACAAATGGGTCCCTGATTTTCCAGGTCCTAAGTTAGGGAAGGATGTGCAAGGGGTACTTGTCCCTACCCAAAAAAGAGCAGGAGCATCAGCCCCTTCATCCAAGAACTCCTGTGGTCAAGGCAGGGTCTTTCTTCCCTGGAAAATGGCAAATAACTCCATCCCAGAGCTTCCCACGGCCACTCAGCACTGCTCAAACAGGCTGGACTTGATGATCTTGGAGGTCTTTTCCAACCTTCGTGATTCCATAATCAGAGTGCACTCCATGTAAAAAACAAGAGCAACAAGTGCCTAGCACAGGCTCGTGTTTTCCATGGGATGTGGGAGACAGGAGACCTGGGGCTTTTCTGGCTGAAGGTGTGGCTAAAATACCTGCCTTGATGCAGGTGGTGCCTTCCTAAAAGCATCACTGTAGCAGAAAGTAACTATTCAAAAACCACACAATGGATGCAAAAGGAACAGAGCAGATGCTCACAAACCTCTGGTTTCTGCATCCCACTAATTCCCAGCCTCTCCAACAAAAGTCAGCACCAGCTGTGCTGTTTCAGGAGCAGTTCCACCACCTACCAACTAAGCACGAACAGAACAGATTCAGCACAACCCACAGCAACATCAGCACAGGGTGAGCAACAGCAGCTTCTGAGCAGCAACAAATTCAGAGGCCAGGGAGAAACCTGCACGTGAGCACAGCCCTGAGCATCTGCAGAGCCTGAAACCCCCAGAGGGACAAGAGGGTGACACTGCCACACCTCCCCTCGCCAAGCTGCTGCTTCCAGGACTGCACTGAAGGGACAGGAGGCAGTTAGAGAATCACAGAATCATCAGGGTTGGAAGAGACCTTCAAGATCATCGAGTCCAATCATGAACCCAGCACCACCACAATCACCCCAAACCATGTTCCCAGCTGCCACATCCAGATGCCCTTCGAACACTTCCAGAGATAGTGACTCCAACGCCTCCCTGGGCAACTTGTTCCAATGCCTGACCACTCTTTCAGTGAAAAACAATTTTCTAGTATCTGATCTGAACCTCCCCTGGTGCAACTTGAGGCCATTTCCCCTTGTCTTTTCCCATATGGCAGAAGAGCCCGACCCCCCCGGCTGCCCCCTCCTGTCAGGGACTTGTGCAGAGCCAGAGGGGCCCCCCTGAGCCTCCTTTGCTCCAGGCTGAGCCCCCCCCGCTCCCTCAGCTGCTCCTGCTGCTCCAGCCCCTTCCCTGGACACCTCCAGCCCCTCAATGTCTCTCCTGTCCTGAGGGGCTCAGAGCTGTCTCCAGGACGGGCACGGCCCTGGTCCTGCAGCCACCCCATGGCTGGGACAGCCCAGGGGCCATTGGCCTCTTGCCCACCTGGGCCACGTCCAGGCACTGTCACCAGCACCCCCAGGGCCTTTTCCACCCGCTCTGCCCCAGCCTGGAGCTGCAGGGGTTGGTGTGACCCACGTGCAGGACCCCTGTTGACCCTCAGCCCACTGGCGTGATCCACATGGATCCAGCCTGGGCAGATCCCTCTGCAGAGCCTCCTGCCCTCCAGCACATCCACACTCCCACCCCACCTGGTGTCACCTGTGACCTCCCTGAGGGTGCACTCCATCCCCCATCAGATCATTGATAAAGATGTTAAACAGGACCAGCCCCAGTGCTGAGCCCTGGGGAACCTCACTGGTGACCAGCCACCACTGGTGGGGATGTGGCACCATGCCCAGCACTCTGTGGGCCCAGCCACCAGCCACTTTTTCACCCAGTGCACAGTGCACCTGTCCAGGCCACGAGCAGCCAGGCTCTCCAGGAGGATGCTGGTGGAGACTGTGTCAAAAGCTTCACTGATGTCTACACAGACACATCCACAGCCTTTCCCTCATCTGGGTCATTTTGTCATGGAAGGAGATCAGGTTGGTCAAGCAGGACCTGCCTTCACAGTCCCAGGCTGGTTGGGGTCTGGAGCAGTTTTTGGGTCCGGGAGATGATGGTGGGAGGATCACGCCCACCGTGCTGGCAGTGCCTGGCTCCCAGGTGCCAAAAACTGCCCTGAGCACTGCCCACCATTCCCAGAGGGACAGTCTGCAAGCAGGAAAGGGAAATCTTTTATGGAGTGATTACAGAGAAAACTTGAAAGGTATCTTTCAATAATAAAAATGATTGAAAGATATATGTGATATAAAAATATGGAGCAGGCTGCAGAACAGCAGGTGTGTCAGGAAGGCACTGACACCCAGCAAGAGTCAGCACCAACCCCAAAAGTGGGATGAGAACTCTCCAGATCTGCCCCCTGTGAAGAGTTACAGAATAAAGGCCATCCTTACACCCATACAATTATCCTTCCAAAGCAGGGTAAGAACCACTGCACAAAGCAACTGCACACTCAGGGCTCTAATCCAGATGTTTAACACAAAATGCTCTTCCAGAGGAGCCAATCCCGGGAGCTGCCGTGTCCTGGCAGCCCCAAGCACTGCCAGCACTGGGGCTGCTCTGCCAAGGAGCAGGAAAAGAAGGACCCAAATGTTCAGGCTGCTCATCAAGAATCTCAGGAAAGCCATCAGTGCAACTGACTCGAGGAGGAGGACTTTGAGTTGGTGAGTGAGTAAATGAGTGTGTGACACACGGAGGAATGTGCACGGGCAAGACATTAATTAGCTCAGCTTTCAGCATGCAGCTCCTTTGGATAATGAAGATAGAGCCTAGCCCTGAAACAGTGTCAGCAGCTCCTGGCAAGGGTGGGGGGCAGAGTTAGGCTGTGGTATCTCACCCCACCAGCCCGATGTGCTCTGCAATGTCTGTGTTCATCACCCCTCCCTTCCCTGGGCTGCCTGTTCCTCCTGGCTGTTGGCATTCCAGCAGGATTTGGGGAAGTCAGTGCCTTTTTCCTTGGGAGCAGTTTACTGGCTCTGGCTTGTCCCTGGGCACTGCACCAGGACACTTTGGCACTTATGGAAAGCCCTGCACAAGGACAGACCCAGACACTCCCCACAAAAGGCAGCTTTGGGCTTTATCTCTAGAAAAGATCTTAGCAGCTGGCAGCTCCTGACAAGGAAGAAATACTTGGCCAATTCACTGCAGAATTATCTTTTCCTTTATTTTTTCTTTTAGATATGGCAATAATCTTCCTCAATCCCCCACCCCAATTCCATAACACATCAATAACTAGTTCTAAAGCCCCCCAGCACCAATTTCCATGATGGGCAGGAGCCCAGCCTTATTCAGAAGGTCTTCAATGAAGAAAATACTTTCCAAAATATTTAATAAAGTACATATATACCACTTCAAAGCCTAAAACTGTGGGATCTGATGATTTTTCACTTGACATAAATCTGAACATTTTTGTTCCTAAGTACTTTCCTGAGTCAGAGCCAAAACATGTGCTTAACCCCAAGTGCTTCACTGGTTTGCTGAATCAGACTAAAGCCAGAGCTGTGACGCTGGAAAACCTCTGGAGAAGTCAGGATTGAAACAGAGAAAGTTGTTCCAAACTGCCCTGGCCTGCAGTGTCTCATATCCATGGCAAACACGTGAGTTGAGCACATTTGCAGCACAACCCAAACGTGCTTTTCCCCCATCACTTGTGTTTCAAAGGGGTAAGAGCTGAGCACAGACCCAGCAAGACAGAGAGGGGTGGAGAAAGCTCCACACTATGAGGAAAGAAGGACAAAGAGTAGGAAGTGGAGTCAGGAAACCTCTAGCTGAGGGCAGGCAGCTCAGCTCGATGCCAATGTGATTTGCATGAAAATCTCTCCTTAAAGAGGAGCAAACCACGCGGGCCCTCGGGAAGGGCTGGGTTTGGGAAATGATGGCTTGGCCGGGCTGGTGAAAGCTGAACAACTTACTCGCACACAAAGGTTCCCAGGGGAATGTCCTGCATCGTTCGCACTCCCCAGCCCATCTTCTGTGTCCGGTAAAGCTGCAACCGAGTCCTGGAAAACAGGAAATGAAGCCACGTTGATGGCAGCAGCACTCCACGGGAAGACAAGGAATTTTCATCCAGAGACGAGCAAAAAACCAGCACCCTTCATCACCACACACTCCCAGAGGATTTTCACATTCACCCTCCTGTTCTCACGCTGCAGGGATGCTCCACTCCCACAGCTCCGAGCTGTGGGCAGGAGCTGGGGTGGAAAGTGCCTGGGGACAAGGGGCAGGTGCCAGGCAGGCCCTTCTCCCTGCCCAGGTGCACACCGAGGGACTGGGGAAGGGGGGGCGGGACTGGATGCTCTGTGTGATGATCATTTACACACTCGTAGGGTATCAGAATTCCACCACCTATCAGAATCCCACCACGTGAGAATCCCACCACATGTGAGAATCCCGCCCCCAACATTTCTTTCCCCTCCACGCACCCCTCGAGGGAAGCAGGGAAGGTGGAAGGGGACTTAAGGCAGTGGAGCTGTGCAGGGAGCAGTGCTGAGGGGGAAGGCAGGGAGCTCACAGGGACTAAAGAACACCTTGAGCTAAGTGCTCTGACCCCTCTGCCCTCTGCCAAGGCCAGTGCATTTAGCAATTCCATCATATCCAGCTGCCTGGCTGAAAGACAAGGAAGAAATGCTGCAACTTGAAACTTCTTGGTGTAATAGCTGCTCTGTGGAATTTTACTGATGGAGTTTATAGGCAGAGAAACAATCCTGTAAGTCATTCTGCCTCGTGCTCAGCCAGAACTTGAGTTAAGTGCAGGATGAGCAGTCTCCAGGGCTAAGGAAAGCTTGCTCTATCCCTGAGGGAACCAAAACCCACTCTCAGCAACGCTGTTATCGGAATAAAGTGAAATCTGATGCTCACCTTAACTTCACCCTGTTGCTTTTCCCAGTATTCCTCTTCCCCCCACCCACTCCCTCCTGCACCATCAGCTCAAACCAAGGGATGGGAATTTTCTCCCTTTGCCCACAGCCCCCAAAGTCTTCACTGAGGCAGACCATGACCTCAGGGGAGTGACTGCTCTTAGAGAAACTGGGCGTAATGCTGGGTTTGGGGCTTGGGGAAGCTCCCCCAGGTTTTGCCTGGTCCACCAGAGCAGATCAGAGCCCAGCTCAGGTTTGGGCTCCGCACTGGAGCCGACACCGGCGGCAGCGGGGCCGCGGCTCCGAGCTCAGGCTGCCAGCTGAGCTGGGCCTGGCTGCCAGCTGGATACGTGTGCTCTGCCAGGCACAGCTAACTTGGAGCACATCTGACAAAGGAAGCACTGAAAACGGAGCAGCAGCACCCCTGTGGCAGCTGCAGTCCCCAAGGCAGGAGAGCCTTCCCCGCTGCCTCCCCAGGGGCCGCGAGCTCTGCCCAGCACCTGACCCCACCTCCCGGCAGAGCTGCTCTCCCCGGCTCATGGATGGGCTTCCAACCCTTCCCATCTTTCAGAAAAACACCTCAGCAAGGCAAAAATGCAAAAGCAACAGCTCTAGCTGTACAGCTCCTAAATAAACACCCACGGAGGCACCGGAGCTCGGGAGCTTGGCAGGGAAAACCAGAGAGAGGTAAAGTTCTGTGGAAACACATCGAGTTTTTTCCATACTTATTTTTAACATTGCAAAATGTCATTGAAACGACAAAGCTTGCAAAAAGAGTGTTGTCAGCACGACAAAAAAATTGAGAAAGTCTTTTTTTTTCAGTGGGATCCCTTTGAACTTAGTGCAGACTTCTCCGCAGCAGAGGTCCATACCAAAACACTGACACTTTTAGCCAGGCACAAAAATCTAACCTGGAGCACTGAAGCCAACAGGTATTCAGGTGTCCAGTTCAGGGGGAGTCATGCCAGTAACTTGGAAATTTTAAACAGCCAGGTCTGGGCACACTGGCCTGTATTTCTAATCTAGACTGCTGGCTTACAAGATCTGAATTAAGACTCTGCAGTTCTGTTGCTGTCATGTCCTCCTCAGCTCTGCCCCTGAGACACCACACTTGGGCTGCTCATGCAAACCCAGCAGCCATTTGTGTGTTTTATGGTCAGGCTGATGAAAGAACACTGCACTGCCCACCTGATGGTGACATGGGCAGGGTGCAAATATTAACTGAGATATTAATTGAGCTCATCAACCCACTGCTGCTCCATTCCCACCAGGAGCACACGGGAACCCACTTCCATCCCACCACTGCGCAGTGGCACCCGCCCCAACTTCTGCCCTGGGTTTTGTGGGTTTATGGGTGAGCTGAGACTACAGAGCCAGAAAGCTCATGGGTTTGGGGTTAGCCCTGCCAAGATCAGCTGTGTTTGGACCCTCCCGCTCACCTGAGGCCATTCTGCACCACCCGGTTCCTGCAGGTTCTCCAGCACGAGCACGCGTGGTTGCACTCGAAGATCAGGGGGGGCTCAGCCATGTTGAACTCGGGCAGGAGTCGGCCGTCCTGAAGGAGAGAGCCATGCCACACTGGGTTAGCCATCCACTCCTGGGATCCCCCAAAAGCAGAAGCAGAGACTCCCCCGAGGGTAAGGACAGGCCAGAGAACCCCAAGGTGGAGTCGTGCCCCGGCCTCCCCAAAGCCAGCGTCAGAGCCCAGGTTCTGCAGTGGTTTTGCCCTACCCTGACAGCAGCACACTCACCACTGTCACCCACAGCTGACAAACAGCCAGAGGCTGTCTGGATTTTTGCTGCCTGGCATCACCCTAGGGACCACCAAAAAAAACACCTCCCAGTGCTGTGCAGAAAACTGGTGTGCATCATCACCATTATTATCAGTTTGCTGTGCTGGAAGGGAGAAGTGGATGCTTAGTCTGTCTCTGGAATAAAGCCTAAACTTCCAGAGTCCAAGGCCAGTACATCTGAATTCTGTGAACCACATCACCTTCCCAAATAACACTCAAAAAAAAAGCTACAATCCAATAATTTACCAACATTCAGCATTAAGGAAGTGATAGATGCAATTTATCATATTCAACAAATCTGGCTTTTAAGGCTTGAAAGACATAATCACCTACTAATGTGTAAATAAAATGGCTACAAAGCAAAAAAAGATGCCAACATTTCCCCTGGGAGAAACCTGCAGAGATTCACAGAACTTCTGATCTTAGTAGCACCTGCCCATATGAATCTCAAAACCTCCCTGGAGGGTTGAAGCACTTACCCAAAACAAACGTGACTTCTGGCAATGTGGCACTGAAAACATCTTTACTTTGCCTTCATCCAGAAGATGAATTATCACAATAAATAAAAGCAGATAAAAAAATAAAATCTCTCTACTCCCTTTGTTTACATATTACAGCACTTTCCGTGTTGCTGAAATGGAAACTGATTTCACGCATGGGTTATTAAATGCTCCCTATCACATGGGTGTAATTAATGGCTCAGTTGGCATGAGAGTAACACAAATAACACAAGAAAAGCTGCCCTGAGCACGCATTTTATATTATCAAATATGTCTCAGAGCTGAGACTACAACTTTAGGCATTTGAAGTCCAAGAAGAAAGGAGCTCGGATTATAGAAGCACGGAATGGTTTGGGTTGGAAGGGACAATAAAGCTCATCTCATTCCAATCCCCTGCCATGGGCAGGGACACCTTCCACTGGAGCAGGCTGCTCTAAGCCCTGTCCAACCTGAGTTGTGCAAGGAAGTGAATGAGGCAGAGTCCAGCTCTCAGCCCGTGGTGTGACCCGGGGGGGTTCTGTGTCCTCACCTTGTCGTACCAGCAGCGCATGCTGAGCTGGCCACACATGCAGTTACTGGAGGAGCAGTCGTCTATACAGACACAATACTGGAAGAGAAGCAAAGGGTTAATCCCACACCGCTCACACAACTGAAACAGCAACTTGTGACTGGCTCAGGAAACCACAAGTCATCTCCTCTTGCTGCAGCTCGTTAGCCAGAAAGATAACCAGCTTCATCAGCCAGTGGCAATTTAACTCCATTATTTATTTCTGTGTGCAGTGAGCACCAAAGGACTCTGGCTTGCAGGGCAGGATCTCACACTGAGCCAGCTTCACTGCTCATGAGAGGATGTCCCCCTGTTACAAACCTCCCCCCACGCCCTATGAGCTGTTCTCCACACCTGAGGACAAGGAAAGCTCCAAGGAGGGACCAGAGCTGGGAGATGATGCAGCCATGCTGTCTCAGTCCTCCCCTGTTGCTTCTCGCTTCCCACTCCAGCTGGCTGCTTCCCCAGCACTCCCCAAGCCAACACAGTCCCACCACCAGCTGCTGCACAACAGGGATTGGCCACGGGAAGTTCACTTCAGCCACCTCAGAGCTGTGCCCAGGCAGGGCTCACCCTCACCCTAAACTTCCCCACCCCTGCTTTCCCCACCCAGCCCTTCCAGGACCTCAGTATCACAGCCAAGACCTTGGCCTGGATGCTGCAGTCCGTAGGAAGGCAGCATGGGGAAGGTCTCCCAACAAATCCCTAACTTTCCAATCTCAGAACACAGGACAAGGATAAATGGGAGCCACACCAGCCAGCACCAGATGGCCAATGCTACAGCTGAACACAGAGCTTAGCTTAAGCCTCAAAACTGAAGAAAATCAGAAATCTCCTAAATCAAGAGCTGGAGGTGAGGGATTCAACCTCAGCTGGAATTTGATGGCAATATTAGGACTCGACATTCCCATTTGGAATGCCAAACCCCTTCTGAGTAGCACTGCACTGCTCTGTCTCTGAATGCACGCCCCAGAACAGAACAAAGGCGGGGAACCACCCATCCCTCACCTGTAAATGGGTGATGTTTCTGTCAATGTCCATCGGGGAGGTGACACAGTTCTGTGACACATATTTGTAGTTGCTGGGACAGGGCTCGCTGTCCACGGAATTGACACAGGGAATGGGGATCCGCTCGTAACCCCGGGCAATGTCTCTGTCAGGGGGAGAGAAAGAGAATTGTCACAGAAGAAATTGTCCCCCAACAAGGGGCCATTCAAATGCCACCCTGGGGCTGAATTACTGACCCGGATCACTGAGCACTCAAAGCCTCAAAGCAATGCAGACTAGAACAGAGCTCATGCTTTCCCACCCTGTCTTACAGATGGTTCTTTGTGCTTGTGAATATTTCCATTTGGAGGACGAATTTACAAACCATGGACTGAATCAGCACGTGCTTGGTTCTTGCTAAGCTCACACTGACCCCCACACCAGTTTAAAAACCTCAGCATGCACTCACAGTTCTTTTTCAAACCAGGCCCTCGGCCTTCCCTGCGCAAGGGCTCGATTTCACAACCCACCAGCAAAGCCAGCCCTATTCTCACCTGCTCACCACCTTCTCTATCTGGACAGGCTTCTCAGTAGATGATTCTTTGAGAGTCTTGTTCATCTGTAGGGCCACCCAGACCTGAGAGTTAAGGCTGGAGCACTGGAGCGGGGTCTCACCCTCTTTGTTCTTTAAAGTGACATCCGAGCCACGGGAAAGAAAGAGACTGCAAAACAGCAAGAAAGGGTAAGGATTCCCCACGGGAAACCAGGCAAGGGGAAAACAAGCTGAATCACATCCTCCAGCCAGCCCTTAAGGGACGAGGAAGAGTCTGTAGTAGTGAATAATCACCTGAGTTTTCTTTATTAAGCATGGTTCAGTGAATCCTTCTACGTGAAGGCGCTGGCAGAAGCCACAGACTGGAGCTCTAGGCACCCATGAGAGCTCTGGGCAAACCTTGCCTTGCTTCAGGTACCTTGCTGGTACCAGCCTAACTTCAGACAGGCTTGAAACTCTCTCTGGCAGGGAAAGATATGGGGTGGGAAGAGTAGGCTGGAAATGGAAGAGTCCCACAGGAAACTGGTGTTGGACTTGGCCCTTGTTTATACTCACCAGCGTTTGGTGAGAACATGATGGCTTTATTCAGAGCAGGGATGAAGCAAAGGAAAAGCCCTGTTACCATATCATGCCATGCTAGTTGTGGGAAAAAAAAAGCTTTAATCAAGGAAGCCTGACACCTTCCTGCTGGGAAGCCCAGGCTGAGCACAGCCCCTCAGACTCCAGAACACTCCACATTTTCTGATCAGTTCTGGCAGCCACTGGAACATCAGAACCCCACCCCTGGGAGCAGGACAGCAGAGAAACAAGCCCTCCATCCTGATCCTGGGCTGTGTGTAAATGCCAAAGGCATTCCAGAGGCTCTCTGGAGCCTGCCAGGCAGCGCCCAGGCAGACAGGGGTGAGCAGGGCTGCACTTACACCACACACTCGTAGCGGTTCTCTCGGGCTGCGATGTGCAGCGGCGAGTCCCCGTGGATGTTCACGGCGTGCAGGTCACACTTAGCTGCCAGCAGGATCTCAGCTATGTCAACACAGCCAGAAAAAGCAGCCCAGTGCAAACAAATGTTTTCCTCCTGGAGGGGAAGAGAACAGAGCGGAGATTGTTTCAAACCCCATCACTCTGGGAGCTCACCTTCCTCAGCTCGGCACCTGCAGCGTTCAACACGTGGCTGCCATCCCCACACTGCTCCTTCCGGCTGGGAATGCCAGGGTGGACAGGGAAACCTTGGAGCAGCCAAGGAGGGAGTTCTCACTCCATCCACCTCCACACACCAAGGAGGCTGCACATAGGGCAGTCCAGCACCTTCCCTACACACACACAGACGACTCGTCTGTCTCTAAACCACAAACCAATCTGGATCCATCCAGGAAAGAGGTGACAGACATGAACAAACGTGCTGGAAAAGGCTGGAAGCTGAGCTTCCCCAGCCCAGACAGCCAGGAAAGCTAGCGTGCCTCCTAGGGCTACAAAGTTAAGAAGAAAAAGAGCACAGCACAAAATTAAAGAGAAAAAGAGCAGACAGAGTACATGAAGCTGCTAGAAAGAGAACCACGAGCCACAGGGAAAGCAATCAATCTGACTCCAGGCATCTCTTAAATACTGTATGTACTCATCTCTCACTAGCAGCACTGGAAATAGCTGAACACTCATCTTTCTGATGGAGATATTTTAAGCAATGATACTGTTTTCTGTTACACTGCAATTTGCAGCACACGTCGATCCCTTCCCCATGACTAGCTCTAAAGACTTCGATTACAACAGTGCAATGATAGTAATGATCACCCAGCTATTCTTTTTTTTTTTGGTCTTTTTAAAGCAAAAACAAAGCCCATGTTTTAGTCGTTACCACTTAGCTTAACATCCTGCCTTAAATGGGGAGCTACTGCCACACACTAGGGAGGGGGAGACACTCTTCTACCGAGCTCCTGCCTCCCTTTATGGTATCATCTAGAAAAACCCCTGACACATCCCATACCAATCCCCAGAAAACATTCATCCTGTGGATTGCACCCACATGCTGCAGCTCAGACAGGTCACAGCCACCTGGACTGGGGCTCTTGCCTTGCAGAAAGCAGCATCATCCCAGTCAAAAGCATTTCTCCCAGAGTCTGATGTTTCGCAGCATGAGTGACATTTGTCCCTAATGACTGCCATCAGCACGAGTGATATTTGTCCTTAACGACATCCATCAGGATACCAGGGACAGGGCAGATGTGTGACACACACAACTGTTAAGAGCACAGTTTTCTTTCAAGTAAATTGTTGACTGAGTTGATTTGATTTTCATCATTAACGTGTGATCTTGTAGCTGTGACAGATCAAAGGAGTCCGTTTTGTTCAGAGTCAGCAGTCGGGCTCTGCAGCAATGCAACAGCTGAAAAAGCCACCTCTCACCTTGACTTTTGTTTTTAGGAATAGGATTGGATCCAGATCTGCTTGGGAACACCCTAAGTGTGCTGGGTTTGGCTGGGTAGAGTTAATTTCCTTCCCAGTGTCTGGAACGGGGCTGTGGTCTGGATTTGGGATGACAGAGATGGTTTTGGTGCTGCTGAGCAGGGCTTACACAGGCCGTCCTGGCCCTTGTGCTGCCTCACTGGGGAGGAGACTCGGGCTGCATGGAAAGCTGGGAGGAGACAGGACAGGTGACCCAAATGGACCACAGGGATACTGCAGACCATATGACATCAGGCTCAGCATATAAAGTGGGGGAAGAAGGAGGAAGGGGGGATGTTTGGAGTGATGGCATTTGTCTCCCCAAGTCATCGTTCCATGGGATGGGGCCCTGCTCTCCTGGAGGTGCTGAACACCTGCCTTCCCATGGGAAGCAGGGAATTAATTCCCTGTTTGCTTTGCTTGTGTGTGTGGCTTTTGTTTTCCCTATTAAACTGCCTTTATCTCAACCCATGAGTCTTTTACCTTTTACCCTCTGATTCTCTCCCCGTTGGTGGGGGAGTGAGCGAGGGGCTGTGAGGGGCCTGCTGTCTGGCTGGGGTTAAACCACAGAATCAGAGGAACAGAATGATTTGGTTTGGAAGAGACCTTAAAGATCATCTCATTCCACTCCCAGCCATGGGCAGGGACACCTTCCACTATCCCAGGTTATTCCAAGCCACATCCAGCCTGACCTTGGATGCTTCCAGGGATGAGGTGAGACATGACACTTCAGTATCCTTAGAGACTCCAAGGAAAAAATGAGAAACATAGTATTAAGAACAAAAGAAGAGTAGTGCTGATACAATGACTCTCCCAAAGAAAGCTGGGACAAAAGAAGACAGTATCTCCTTTGTATCTTCTCTATTTACTTGTAAATCCCTGGGAAAGGAGCTGGCACAGCGCCACACGCAGTGCTGTCGGTCCCCTGGAACTCCCAGGGACTCAAGCACTGAGTGCATCCCACTTGAACAGGATTTATGGAGGTGAAGAGCAGGCCAAGAGCCAGCTCCAGCACACTGAGCTGCCAGCCTGGCCATGCTCTGGACACATCAGTGGCTTCGTGCCTGTGATGCCCAGAAAAAGCCAGGCTTGTGAGAGCTGCCAGCAGAGCATCTGCCCAGTCCATCCAGAAAACACAAATATGAGCTCATGCCCCTCAAAAGGCACACAGGGTGCCCCTAACCCACACCCAGAGACACTGGCCTGTGACCAACGTGGAGCTGGTCTGGACCCAAGGAGACCTGCCTGGTGCAGTGCCCAGTGTCCAGTGGCAGCACGGTGGATGCAGGAGGATGAGAATCAGTGAGGCTCAGAGCTGACTGCAGCCTGAGAATTCCACACAGCATCCTCACAGGCTGTGGCAGAGCAGCTGGAGGAAAAGGACATCTCACCAGCTGATAAACCTCTTCCCAGAACGTGGAGGAAAACTCCCTCACCAGACACTGTTCACTCACTGCCTGTGTCAGGGGACTGAGCCCACAACCTGTCACCTCGAGCGTGTTTGGGTTTTGAACAGGGATGGCTGTGACTTCTGCAGGAGGTTCCAGAGGAGCCTTACGTTGTCACGGATGTTGATGTCCGAGCCCTTGGCCAGCAGCAGCTTCACCAGCTCAATGTGCTTGTACTCCGTGGCCCAGATCATCGGTGTCCAGCCCCCGTCATCCTGTGGGGGGAGCAAAGGGTGACACACAGAACAGACCCAGCCTCCTGCTGGCTGCCCACAGGCCCCTTCCCTCCCCCTGCCTCTCTCATCACTCTCCTTCAGGCCCCTCAGGGTCCTGCAGAACCCAGCGTGACTGGAGGCAACACACCACAGGCAGCTGGAGCTTATTCCAGCTCAGCCATGTTGTTCAAGTACAGTTCATTATCCAAAAGGCACAGCAAACACCCAGCTCGTGTAAAAGCTCTTACAGAAACTCCCTGAGAAGCCTGGGGGACCTGCCCTTGTCCCAGAGGCAGCTCTGCCTCACCCCACAGCAATGGATAAACCTCAAGTGCCAGGCTTGACCCATCCCGCAGCGTGTCCATGATCCCACCTCCAGGAAAAGCACACCCTTGAGCAACAGGCTCCACAGTCAGTTGAGGGCCAAGGAGAAACTGCAAATCAAGGGAAGTTTCCCTGAGGCCAGTGGAGGGGATCACCCTCCCTGGCAGATGGGAGGCCCATGGAATTGTCACCCTGCAATGATTTGGAGGTGTCCCCCAGCAGCAGGACTGTACTGGAGTGAGCACTGGGCAGACAGCACAGGGCTGAGAGAGTCCCTGGCCTGGGAAAAGCAGCTCCTGCCCTGTGGAAAGGCCTCACCTGGCAGTTGACATCCATCTTCCCATTGGAGAGCAGGTACTGAACCACGTCGTAGTGCCCCTTCTTGGCTGCCAAGTGCAGGCACGTGGAGCCCTCAGCATCCTGCACACAACCGCAGAACAAGCACTCAGGAACATCCCTTCCCAGCTTTTTTCATGTCTGCATGACACCATGATGCTCAGAACAGCAGAGAAATTCCCAGATGGAGCAAGGGACTCCAAAAGCCCCCAGGCTGCTGGCAGGAGGGCAGAGAGCCGGAGCCAGGGCCAGCACTGGGCAGAGCTCAGGAGTTCTACACCAAAGAGGTGCCACCCGCGCAGAGTGGGAGGCTGAGGGTGCAAAGGCCTTTGCAAAGCTTAGGGAAGGTACCAGCCCCAAACCTTGGCAGTGATGCTCCCCTTTTCCAACAGCCCCTTTCCCACTCCTCTCCCTGTGCTGGAGAGCCAAAGGGAAGCAGAAACCCCTTACACAGGCAAAGTTTGCACATTACGTCAGGAAGTCTCAACTTGAAATGCTCCGCTTCTGCAGGTCTTTTGCTGTGTTTTGTTAGTCCCAGGCCACCCCAGGGGTGTCCTGCACAGGGCTGGGAGGCTCCAGAGAGGCCACATCCCCTGCCTGCCCACAGCCATCTGCCCAGACAGGAGATAAAAAACAACCCTGAGGGTTGAAAGGAAAAGTGGTCCTTTGGGAGCTGGGAATTGAAGGTCTGGAGGAGATGGACAGGCTGTGAGTCATGATGGAGACTCACACACACAAAGATCTCACTGGCTGGAGCCTGATTTTTATCAGGCGTTTATATCCCAAGAGCTTAGCACAGAGCAAGGCCCAGAGAGCAGGAAATAAGGAGGAGGAAACAAGAGTGAAAGCCAAATGACTCCTTCCAGCCAAATCCCTGGAAGCAACACAGGAGGTGAGAGCTTTGGGATGGAGCTGAGTATGGTGCAGGGTGAGGGAGCACCTCTCTGAGCAAGGAGGAGACATCTCAGGTCAGGGATTGCACCATGTGGGCTCCTTGGGATACAGAAGGAGTTTCTACACCCCCTAAGTGCCTGCCCCATCTGAATAATTCCACAGCTTTCCCCTCGGATTGGCAAGAGCCAGGTGCAGCTCCTCAGCCCTGTGGAGAGCAGGCAGATCTTAATGTAAAGTTTCTTTAGGTTTTTAGGTTAACAGGATCAACACTTCACTCTGGGGTCTGGGAAGCCCCCACCCAGCCCAGCCCTGCCCTCTCCTGCAGTCCTGTGGGCTCTGCCCACACCTGCTCCAGGTAAGGGCTGGAATTCTCATGGAAAGGGCTGGAATTCTCACGGAAAGGGCTGGAGCTGGTTCCAAACTGCAGTGATGCTGCTTTCAAATAGAGGCCTGATTTAGTGCACAAAACTAATTAACTAGCCTAGGCCTCAGATGTGATCCCAGGCTTCTGATTTGCTTTTGCAAGCTCAGAATCTATCTCCTTCCCTTTACCTTTAGAAGCACAAACTCCTCTCTTTTTTCTGCAACAGGAATAAATCAGGTGAGAGATGCCTGGAGTGCTCCAAGACACTTGGGACAGTGGCCAGCATGAACCCACACGTGCCTGTCCTGTCCTTTCCCCCTTCCCAGCTCAGGACTAGCCTCCCAAAGATCCATTTAAGGCTCGGGGTGGGCAGCACTTGGTACCTTGTGCCATCCTGCCAGTTCCTTCACAAAACCAGCCAAGAGCAGCAGGTTGGGACAATAAGAAGTTCACATGGGGAGGGTTCCTGTGCTCCAAATAGCATCTGATTTATGGGACTAGTAAATGATCTGTATATTTTCCAAGACTGCAAAGCAACCAGAGCATGCTAAAGGCAAACAGACAGCTGCATTTTATTATACTGGTTTAAATTGAAGGGTAGAGTTTAAGGATGGGGTTCAATTTTGCCACTGCAGCGTGACTGCAAGCACCCACACATCAGTCCTTTGGAAAGGAAAGCTTCCTGTCATTTATGCTGGCTTGGCAAGCACCTAATTACCAGCCCATTTTAAAACATCACCCCCAAATTCTCATTATTAGAGTCTATAGAGAAGGAAACTCTGAAATCCAACTCCACTGCAATGGATTTGTGACACTAAGACATAGTGGCCCCATATGAAATCCAACACCCCTGACATTTGGTGCCACAAACTAATGGAACAAGTGGCAGCACTTGCCCCAAACAGCTCATGGCCAGAGCACTGCTGCAGTAAAATGAGACTGTGACACCTCCAGCCTTTGCTCCAAGACAAACCAGTCCACCCTCCCTCAGCCTGTGCACTGCCACCCAAAACATCCAGGAAGAAATTTTGGACAGAGGCTTCTTGAGGAGAAAAAGATAAGGAATAAGCTGCTACCTTAGGATCCACGAGTGCTCCAGCCTTGATCAGGTATTTCACAGTTTCCAGGTGGTTGTTTTCTGCTGCTTCCATCAGCGGGGTCCTCTGGTCCTCGGAGCAGGTGTCGATGTTAGCACCAGCCTGCGGGGAGCCAAGGCAAAGGCAGCACCACTTACTGCTTGGCAGAAGATGGATGTGGGAGTAGGGACTTAGGAACAAGGTTTTTCCTGAAATTGAGCCGTATTAAGCAGGGGAAAATGGAATAAAAATGAAGAAATAAAACCAGGAAAGAAGGCACCTGCTTTGAAAACAGCACATGCTGCCTGTCCTCTCTCCTGCCTTCCACAGCCAGGAAGGAACTGTAAGGAAGCCAACAGCTGGTATTAAACAACTCCTGTTATTAATAGATTTTGTACTTCTACTTTCTAGATATTCTTTGTGTAACAATTTGCAAAAATCAGCCTCCTCCTTTTTCCAGCAGCTTTGTTTCCCCTGGTCTATCATTTAGACTAAAACACCAGCTCTTCCCAGTGTCACAGGCAGTAGGAACAACTTGCTGACTGCAACAGAGGCAGGAGCTGTAAAAAATATTCTGGGGATTGGCTAAATATTCCTGTAGAAGTCAATGGCACCATTTCCACAGAGTGTGTATTCATTCAACCCAGAGTGCCTTCAACCAACGTCTCCCTTTTTCCCAAAGCACAGCCATGTCAGGTGTATCCTGCCTGCTTCAGCTCTTGGGCTGAGCTCAGGAAGCACCCAGTACTCAAACACACAAGGTGTCAGAGACACAGGGCTCTTGGCAGGCCATGCAGGGGGGTGTGAGGCTCAGACCTGCTCTCAACAGCTGACTCAGGTTCACCTGGCACAAGGAGTTGGCCCCGTTGCTTTCAGGTGCCTCCCACTGAATTCCTTTGTTTTGACTCTTTACACAGCCAGAGCTATTTAAACCAGAGCAGAGAAGAGGCATTTCAAGTTTAACAAGCTGGGGCCATTCCCAGCCAAAAATGGGCTGCTGCAGAAGCCAGACATCAGGGAGAGACAAGATGAAGCACTTTGGAAACAAACCAACCCTACTGATAATTAAATTGTTAGTAATATCTCACAAGTTCTGCTCCTTGTACTCATTCCACTGTCCTCACATGCAGTAGTTTCAGTGAGAGTAGCCATTGCTGCCTTCACACAGCACCCGAAATCCTCTGATTCCAGGTGCTGAAATGCACCATCCCAGCAGGATCATTTCCAAGGGCCTGTCTCTGGCACCTTCTCAAAAGCCCTTTAAGGTTTCCTAATCTCACAGGATAAACAAAACACGCTTCCAGTCACTCCTGTCCATGTATGCCAGCATAAAAAATGAAAAACTGTAACTTTTTTAATCCTTCCTTTTCTTCTTCACATCATTTTGGAGTGAGCTCAACAGCACCATGGCTTTGACCATCTTCCCTCAGTTAGAATCCAAATCTCACGCAATAAACCAAACTTGCATCTTTCCTCCTCTCCTTTCCATGTGTGGGACATTGTAGAAGAAAATCCTGCTGGAGTTACTCAGGTTTTGATGGAAGGGGAGAGAGGGTCTGGCAGCTGCCAGGCTCCAGAGCTTCACTGCCCTCGTCACAAAGAGCAACCTGGCAGCAGCTTGGAGATCTCCTGCAGCACATCTGGCAGTGCAGTCAGGCTGTGCTGGTGCTGGCACATCTGGCAGTGCTATCAGCCTGTGCTGGCACATTTGGCAGTGCACAGCTCTGGCTGTCCTCAGGCACAATTCCCACCTGCTCCACAGTGTCCTGCCTCAAAGCTTCCCATGCTCCTTGCCTGGAGAACAGCCCAGAAGGACAATCTCAGTGGTGACCTCCAAGCCCTCACGTTACCCTGCCCCACTCCTCCCTCAGCAGACCCTGGGGCCGAGGGGGTTTTTTGCAGGAGGGATTTTTCAATGCTGATTTTCAGGTGCTTCAGCCACGTGGGGCAGGAGACCAAAACCCACAGAAAATGGCTTGTGCAGAAGAACAGAAGTGCAGACAGACCTGAATGAGCATGTGGCAGATGTCCACGTGGCCAGACTCGGCAGCAGCATGGAGAGGGGTTCTCTTGCTCTGATGCTCCATTTTAAAATTAGGGTCAATTCCATCCACTGCAAAACAGAGCAGAGACACTTTCAACCACAGTTCAGAGATTCAAGTGTAACAGGAGAATCACATCTCAACTAAAGGCTTTTAAAGCATGGGTTCCCAGGCCATCCTCAGATGTCTCACTACACTTTTCCACCAGAAAGCTCTCAGGGCAGTCCCGTGGACATTCAATATACAACAGCCCTCAAACCCGGAGCTTCAGACACACCATGGAATTCAACACCTCTTTAAGGCATTACTATCTCTGCAAAGGTCACATCCCTCAGAGTCACAATTCATCTCAAAACCAACAAACACTACATGAAGATTAAAAGAAAAAAAACGCTGCTTGGTTTAAAGCAACACAGAAGTTGGAAACAACAGAGTTGGTACCACCTGGCCTTTGTGTCTCACCACTGTTAACTGCAATTAATATTGGTGATCCTTGTTGCATCTCTGCAAACCCAGGGCTACAACGTGGATGGAATTTCTCCAACTAACCCAAGCTCAGGATCTGGCCAGAGATCCTCACAGCTGTGCAAAGACTGACAGATGATGCTGACAGCCAGACAAAGATGTCTGGCCATGATAACATGCTGTGGTGATGAGGCCGTAGTTAAATATCCATGAATAACATTTTTGTGCTATTGAAGAAGGAACAATGGAGCAAACACTTGCTAGACAAAAAAAGGAAGAAACAGATAAAGAACAAGAACTGGAAGCATCAAAAAATGTACAGCAAAGTACTGGAGTGGAAAGGAAGTGATCCTGAGGAAACATTGTGTCCTTCAGAGGGAGGGATTCCTGGGGAATATTTGTTGGTAAAAAGGAGCTGAGAGTCCCCTGTTGACAGGTACTGTGTACCCCAGAACCCATGGATTGAAGACTCTTCCCTTTTGTTCTCTTGCTGATGGGTCTTGGCTTAAGCTTTTACCCATCTTGTACCTCTCTACTGGATGCAGATACGTCCCCATGCCATGGCATGGAGAGGGGATGGGAAAAACCACATGGAGGTCATCCTGGGGACACAACCTGCTTGTCTGGATAAAACCACGCTCCAAGGCAGAACAAAGTCAGGAACAGTCCACATTTTCCAGAGAGATGCAGCCCTTTCCAATGACACATCACTTGCAGGAGTGTCTTTCTGCTCCACCTCCATCCCCAGGGGCACTGTGGAAGATGACGTGGTGCCATGCTGGGAAGTGCCCGCTGGCACTGCCTGGCAGGAGCTGGGAGTGCTGCCAGACAGGCCCTGTCCTGGGAAGGAGGCACCTACCCAACATCAGCAGGACCTTCTGCAGCTCCCCTTGCCTGGCAGAGAAGTACAACTGCTTCGGGTGGAACCGCAGCTTCTTGGGCCTGCAGGAGTGGGGAAAAGAGGTGGAATTAATCCTCAGGGAAGAACAGGCCAGGAATGTCACTCCCCCACTGCCACCCCATGTGTATGACAAAGTCTGTCCTACAGAGTTCTGGACTCATCCCCCAGTGTGGGCAGCAGGAAAGCGGGGATTCTGCCCCTCTGCCTCCTCAGCTGAGACCCCACCCGCAGAGCTGCCTCCAAATCTGAGATCTCCAACACAAGGAGGATGTGAAGCTGCTGGAGAGAGTCCAGAGGAGACCATGGAGATGCTCCCAGGGCTGGAGCCCCTCTGCTCTGGAGCCAGGCTGGGAGAGCTGGGGGTGCGCACCTGGAGAGGAGAAGGCTCCAAGGAGAGCTCAGAGCCCCTTCCAGCACCGAAAGAGGCTCCAGGAGAGCTGGAGAGGGGCTTGGGACAAGGGATGGAGGGACAGGACACAGAGAATGGCTTCCCACTCCCAGAGGGCAGGGTTAGATGGGAGATTGGGAAGAAATCCTTCCCTGTGAGGGTGGTGAGGCGCTGGCACAGGGTGCCCAGAGAAGCTGTGGCTGCCCCATCCCTGGAAGTGCCCAAGGCCAGGCTGGACGGGGCTTGGAGCACCCTGGGATAGTGGAAGGTGTCCCTGACACGGCAGGGGCATGGCATGAGATGACCTTTAAGGTCAGTTCCAACCCAAACCTTCTGGGATTGTCTGATTCAGCTCCAGAGTACCAGCTAAACAGAACAACAACAAGTCTCCAGACGCAGATCTTAAAACTTCCAGCTCCAACCCCAGCCAGCCCTGTTCCAATGAGGGCTGGATCTACCCAGTGCTGCTCAACAACAAATTCTGGGTCTCACTACTGTGAACAGGAGCTCCCAGAAGTTACAGCTGCAGCTGAGGAGCCAGTGAAAAACTGAATCCTCCAGAGAAATCAATAAGACATTTAGATCTGTAACAGCTCTCCCAAATCTGTTGGGGATGACTAATGAGTGAACAAAATAAGCTCTGAGTTGGGCCAAAATCCAGAGAAGCTAAATCTCATTTTCTCTAGGTTAAGCAACTTTGCTGAGAACTGGTGAGACCCACTGGTCCTTCTCTTACTTTTCAGAGTCCAGGGCAATCAGAGCACTTTCCAGCGTTTCTTTAACTGGTCCCTGGGTCAAGCTTGTAGTAGGCTTTGGAAAAACTGAAGACCCAGCCATGTCAAACCCTTCAGCAGCCGAACTTTCTGGCTTGTCTTCCTCTGACAACCTCGTCCCAGTGCCACTGAAGAGTAAAAATGAGAGACAGCCAAAGCACAACCATTAAAAATACACAACAGTGTCTGTCTTATGCCAAAGAAGGAAAGCAAATGCATTTGAAGTACAGATAAGTGTAACTGAAATCGAAACACAAACCAATATATTTTACTGCCTTTTCGGTAAGAACTTGCCCCAGAAAGGAAGTGCACTGCCCTGTGATTACATCTTGATGTACTCTGTGTTACAGGAGACCCAGGAACATGGGGCAAGTCTTAAAAGTCACCAGAACAAAACCAGATGGGCCAGGAAGTCAGAGAACAGGGCTGGTTTGATTTGTGTTTTCCTCTGTGCTCTCCTCCTCTCCCTACATTTGTGCTCATGGGTGTGAGTCAGGAGCTGCAGCTGGGAATTGCCGTCCTTTAGCAAACGTGGCACCATCAACTAATTCCACTATCATCCCATTCCTAACAGCAAGAGGAAGGAATGGTTGTAAGGAACCCTTGAACCATCTCCAGAGCCTCTGCCCCAGCTCACCCTGTGGCTGCCGTGCTCTCCTCCAACACGGCGAGCGACACCAAACCCGCAGCTCCCTGCAGCTGCGCCCGGCGTGGCAGAGCAGGAGCAGGCAGCACTTTGCTCACCAGCAGGAGCACACACATTCCAACTGAAAAGCCTGGTCTGGCATCTCAAGATGTCCCCGTGCTCCCCAGCTCACCTCCCCGTCGTGGTGTCGGCCCTGCCCTCCACAGCCGCCGGTTTCTGCTGCTCGTAGCTCAGGGACACCGTGGAGGTCGTGTCAGCCTTGGCTATGGTCACCTCCTTGGCCTTGGCGGCCTCCTCCCCGCAGTGTGGGCAGTAGCTCGTGTCGTTCACCTGGGAGGCACAGCTCTTGTGGAAGCGGTGGGAGATGCTGCTCTCCGGCTGACACTCCATGAAAGTGCCCTTAAAAAACCACAGAGAAGGGATTCAGGCCCTGGGCAGCCCCTGCCTCACCCCTTCACACGCTGCATCCGCAGAGCTCAAACACTCCTCTCACCACCACTCATCCCTGCTGCGTCCAGTACAGTAAAGCGAGCACTGCCACTTCTTCAGAAGAGAACAAAACCAAGGTGAAGGGGGAAAACTCACTTGGTTAGGGACTGCAAAGCAAGATTTTTGAATTGTGCTTGGGAAACAGAACAAAGGAGTCCCAATTTCCAGCTCTTCCCTCTAACGCTTGAAGTTCTCGCTTCTGTCTCTAGAAGTGCCAGTGCACTGTAAGGACGCCCCCAAAACTGGAAAAGAAAACTTCAGACCTGTGTGCTGAGCCAGCAGTAAAACTACCTCACGCAGCTGTACACAAACCATTCAAGGACCTAAGTGAATCTAATTAAATCAGTCGTTCACCCTGCTGTAATCCAAATTATGACTTCTCTGCCTGGACCAGCCTAATTAACCCCAACAAGGTGACGGTGCTCATGCAACAAACTGGTCAACTCCCCTTGAAATTATTTTCCCTTTCTAGCAAAGTCCCTGCAACGGGTGTGCAGGGATCCCAGAACTCCTTGCCCAGTGGTTTCAGTACTACCTGAAGCCCTGCTGTGCTCTGGGTTAGTGATGGATGGCACAGACAAACACTCCAGGTTCACCTCTGGACCAGGACACAGCACTGAGAGATGTAAGAGTGCAAGGAAAGGCCAGTTAAACCCTCTCTTCTCCTGAATTCACAGTCCTCCCAAGCAATCTAATTAACTCTATTTCAGCTTTGCAAAATGCCTTTAAGGGTTTTGAGGGTTTTGTCTTCTAAATGATCTTTGACTCAGCACAAAAAACCCAGGATGGCTCCACTTACTACAATAATGCTTGAGACTACTGCAGCATCTCTCCTTAAGTCATCTTGAAAAATACCAGCATCACACAATTAAGTCTCATCATCACTCTGTGAGGCCTCAATTGGTGCTTTTCAGCTTTATCAACAGGGAAACCAGGACACTGACCACTAAAGGACTGCACCAAGTCCCTTAAAAGCCTTGGTGGCAGAGGTGGAAGAAGCAGCAGGAGATCACAGAGTGGTTTGGGTTGGAAGGGACCTCAAATCTCATCTGATTCCACCCCCCTGCCATGTCAGGGACACCTTCCACTATCCCAGGTTGCTCCAAGCCCCGTCCAACCTGGCCTTGGACACTTCCAGGGATGGGGCAGCCACAGCTTCTCTGGGCACCCTGTGCCAGGGCCTCACCACCCTCACAGGGAAGGATTTCTTCTTAATATTCAATCTTCCTAATATCTAATCTAATTGAGATCTCAAACACTGCCTTGGCCATCACTCAGGTTCCCCATCATGAGGGGACACGGTGGTGTGTGCACAGGTTCATTTACAAACCAAGCTAACACACTTTTTGATGTGACTGATCTGTACACAGAAAGAAAAACAGCAAACTCTTGTTCGAAAGAAATTCCAAAGGCAATACTTCCAGCACGTGAAAACCCTTCAGTAACACCCCTTGGGGGTCTCCAGGAAGATAAAGGTGATGCTTTCAGCTACCCTCACACACATTTCTATTGAAAACACCTCCTGATGTGCTGTGGAACGAGGTGGGGCTGATGCCAGTAAACGCCTTTAGGGACCATCTCCACCTTCAGCTTCCAGCTACTGCAACAGGCACCCCCTTCCCTAGATTGAGAGCACGGACTTACTGCAGTGCAAAAGTATCCACAGCCAGGGCAACACTGGTGTTTCACCATCCTCCCTCTATGGTCCTCACACAGCACCAAAAGCTGGACTTTGTTAGACGGGCGCATCAGTTCATACTTAACCACACTGTTTGTGCATCGGCCCAGCTGGAACAGGAGAAATTAAAGGAAATGAAATTACTGGAGACCACAACACTCCCTGTGCTTGTGCGGAGGAAGATTTTGCACACTGCCTTGATGAGGCCTGGCTTTTTCACAGGAATTCAGCTGTGTGCCAGAGAGCATTAGCAGTGCAGCAGGAAGCTGTGAAAGCTGCTCTCACCGGAAGGGATGCATCATTTGCTAACTAACATGCATGTGCACCCCGAGTCATTTGTTCCTTGCAACAACAACAAAAAAATCATCACTGGAAATAGGCAACAGCCAAGCAGCAGAAGGGGCAGTCCCAGGGGCCTGACTCACACAACACACACTCCTCTGGCCAGGAAGAGCGGGTGTCAGTGACCAAGAGATCGAGACCACGCGCACTAAATCTTGTTACTGCTCAGAAGTCCAAGTCACAGGAAGATAAAGGCAAAAATAATTGCCAGTGAAGTTATCGTCTGTGCTGCTTCCAGCACTGGCCCCTGCCCAGACCACAGGGATGAAGAGCCAGCCTTTCAGGAGAGCTCAGCTGAAGTCGTATTTGGAGCAGGTTTTCCAAAGGATTTCACCAACCTACAGCTCTGGGCTTAAAAATCAGAGAATCGCAGAATCATAGAATGGTTTGGGTTGGAAGGGACCTGAAAGCTCATCCCATGCCACCCCCTGCCATGGTCAGGGATACCTTCTGCTATCCCAGGGTGCTCCAAGCCCCGTCCAGCCTGGCCTTGGACACTTCCAGGGATGGGGCAGCCACAGCTTCTCTGGGCACCCTGTGCCAGGGCCTCCCCCCTCTCACAGGGAAGGATTTCTTCCCAATATCTCATCTAACCCTGCCCTTCTTCAGCTTAAAGCCATCCCCCTTGTCCTATCCCTTCAAGCCTTCTCATGCCCCACCTTGTCCTGTCAATGGCAGCAGGTTCCACAACTGGGGTTCCCCATTCCCAACCAGTGTTCCTTGTTCTGCTGCATCAGAGGGATCAGCACTCCCTGCTGCTGCCCCACTCCTAGAGCCACCACTGTCCCATCCCAGCTGTCCCCTGACAGCATGACACGACACTGTTTGGGTTCTGTTTCAAGTTCCTCTCCATAATAATCTTCCTTTCCCCAAACACCTGGCAAAGGAGATTAATAAACTGGGAAAATAAAGGTGAAAGGCTGCTCCAAGGAAAGGCCCCTTGGAGGGAAGGTGCACAGTGTCCTGTCCTCATGAGCAGAGTCAGTCAGGGACTCAGCACCCGCTCATCACCCACAAACTGCCCCTCTGCTCTGCTGCTTTTTCTCAACAAAACCGGAGTTTCTAATTTTTTTAAATTCCACTTCTGCAGAAGCAACACCCCTATGGGAAAAGAGAATGGATTTCAACCTAGGCTCATCATTCACCCCTGGCATCTCCAATTCAGCTTTCCCAAATTCCAGCTGCAAAGCCTCCCTGTGGTTGGGACACCTTGGTCAGACTGATCCCTGTCACCACCCTGACCCCAGGGGCTGCGGGGGTGGCACGAGGGGACCGGAGATCTTTTCCTGAGGAGGAATTTTACTGATCTGAGGAAATTCCATTAATGTGGGAAGCTGCACTATCTGTGTGAGGAAGACCTTGCACTATTATGTCACACTATATTATTTGTTAGAAACTCTAAAAAAAGTTCAGCATGATTAATTGCTATTTTCCAACCATTAGAGAGTGCAGCAGGGTGCTCATAACTATTTATAACACTCTCCAAGGACATGACAGTCTGGAGAAGCCACTATTCACACATATAATATTCTTATAACATCTCTGAGTCAGTTATCCCATTATTAAAAAGAATCTAACATAAAGCATGGCCTTTGCTTTCCTTGCTCTGATTTATCCAGGGACAGAACTGTCAACACACCATAGCCATGAGCAGGAATTCTTTCATACACCTTGTGTTTGTTTAGAAACCCTGGGGTTCCCCCTCTCTCCCATAAATCTCCCAGGACATTCTCTCTTTAATGGATCCATTTTTCCATTCTTTGGAAATTCCTCTCTCCATAGGTACCAGCACATACTGCCAGCAGCAGAGCTGGACTGCAAACCTGATTATCCCTTTCTCCCTCCATCCACCCTTCTCCTGGGATCCTAGAGGAGAACTGGGAATATTCTCACTCCTTGTCCTACCACCAGTGAGTGTAAGAGTGCTGCAGTGAGGCTGAGGCTGGAAAGAAGCCCCAGTGCCTCCCAGAGAAAGGAGGATCCATGGAGCACACTCCCGTCCTGCAGTCTCACTTCCCAGACTCTGGAATTCTGCCACTTCCTTCCACACTTCTGGAACCAGCAGAGCCCAACCAGCCCAGCTGTGACCCACCCAAAGGACTGAGTGCAATCCCTGTCAGTCAGTCAGACCTGGGGCTGCTTGTCATGGAGGGCTGCAGAGCTGCCAGGACATGGAAGCTTTGGGAAAGAAGCCTCTTAGGAGGAGGAGGAGAGAGGAAGGCTGAGGCAGCAGAGGCCATGCCAAGCTCCTGAAACTCAACAACTGGCTACACAAAGGCTTGCATCAGTTCCTTTGTGGTCAAGGGAAACCAGCTCCAAGCTTCCTGGACTGGATTCTCTCCCTTGGATGCACGTGGATGTATTTTAGCCTGCTTGGCCTGAAGTGTGTCTGTCACATCAACGAGATCCAGCCACACAGGCCAGGACAAGCCAGAGAGACCCACCCAGTGCCTCTCCCCGTGCAGACACACCACCTCCTCCCTTGCCAGTGGCCTCATCCCGGCGGTGTGGCAGGCACAGAGCCCTGAGCTGAGCGAGCAGGACACCGGCCCTGCCTCTCCCACACCCGTGGGGCCCAGTCCAGCAGGCCCAGAGCCCCCACGTGCGTGACCCCACACGTGCTCCTGGCACAGCTTTTCGTTCTCTGTGGCTTTGTCCTCAGCAGGAAAGGCTGTGGGCAGCTAAAGGACAGGCTCCTACCTCGTTATCCACGCTCTCTGTGGCCATGCACTGGTTGTTGGCTAACGTGGTGATCTCTCTGCTTTTGGGGGTTTCCATTCGACAGCTGCACAGGGGCACTTCCTGCAGGCCATCGACTTCCATTGCTTCCGGACCATTGGAAAGACCTGGGGTGCAGAAAACCAGTAAATCAACACCAATTCTCTGCCAGGAGAAAGGATTCAGCCCATCAGCACCAGCCATGCCCTGTGACATCTTCCCTGGAATGCTCTCAAGGCATTTGGTAAACCCTGGAAAAGAGATCCTTTTCTTACACCAGCTGGAGTTTGCAAAAGCCTCCTGAACTATTCCAAGCCCAGCCACACTACAGCCAGCTGTGCTGAAATCAAGAATAACAAATTAAGATCAGTTTACTCTGAGGAAACCTCAAAAAGGCAAAGCAACAAGGTACAGGCTTTTATCAGCCTGTCTCTCCTCCCCACAACACTGGGCTCTGGCACCAGAAAATTTGTAGGAAATCACCTTGAGTTGGAAATTTGAATAATCAGTGGAGTGATAAATAGAGAAGATCAGGAAAGCACAGGCTTCTACTTGCAAAGGCTTTTTAGGCAGATGGGAAAACAAAATTCCTGGGACTATTTGGTCTCAGTCAACCAAGAATTATTTTGGAAAGAGAACAAACCAAGGAAAAGAAAGCAGCAAGATGCTCCAATGTTCTTATCTCTTCCTCGTCTCTTTCTCAGATGTCGAACATTTACAAACCTATGAAAAGGTAGGTAAGGGCTTCTGAGGGGGGTCACAGTGGGAATATTCCTGTGGTTCCTCTGGATTGAAATCCATCACTGGGTTACCCATGATGGCAAAACACTGGCCTAGTGACAAGGGGGTTGATTCTAGTCCTACCCTCCTCTTCCAATCCTGCACCAAACCACCAATGTTTGCAACACAGAAGCCAATCCCTGGGGCTGGTTCACCCTGAAGCATCCCAGGCTTTCCCTGCCCACTGCCACGGGATTGACTTGCACTGAGGAGGAAGTGTGCTGCTATTTTTTAAGCTTTTGAAAGCAGATTTATTTTGCTGCGAGGTTTTGCAGATTAACTTCATCCTTGAGGGAGATTCCTCTCCAGCTGCCCTGGGAATGGCAGCATTCCCCCAGAGCACCCTGCCCCTGGCTCTGACCCTGCCAGCCGAGCACAAGTTCCTTTCATCCCATCAGGAATTTCCCTCAGCCAACAAGTTGCAAGCCCAAGCTGAGCAAAGGGATATTTCAAGACATACAAGCACGGGGAAAGTCCTCACTGTTTTCCTGTAAAATCCTGTCAAGATCTCAAAGGTTTAAGAGTTTTCTCTGGGAGCACAAATCACAAAGCTCATTCTTCACCTTCCGAGCTGTCACTTCCTTAATCTGTTTGACATCCAGAGGCTCTGGTGAAAGCATCCCTCATCCCTCCTGACCCTCCCTTGGTGGGGAAGGCTCCCATCCACTCTTTGATGTGCCTCTATCAAAGGAGCCAGACAACCTCTGAGGGAGAGACAGGGATAGAGGGGCGGATCCAGCCGGGGGATGCTGGATCTGAGGCACTGGGAGCAGCAGCTGGGGCTGAGCACCCAGGGCCCAGCACCAGTCCCTCCTCTTCCCACGGCTGAACAAGAGATTCCTGAGGGCACAGTGGCGGCAGTTTTGGGGGGATGCTGAATCAGCACAGTTCAGGGAAAGGAGGGGAGCTGCTGAGTGGGCCAGGAGGGCTGGGGCAGTACCTGGGGCCCTTGGTGAGTGTATTCCTGAGCTAATGTGCCCCACTGGAACTGGGATCTGCATCTACATGCTCATTCCATTCCACACCCCCATCCCAGCAGCATCCCCGTCCTCATTCACATCCCCAGCCTCATCCTCATAACCATTCCAAATCCATCCCTATTCCTATCCCAGCTCTATGCCAGCCCCACCCCTATAACCATCCTCATCCTAGCCTCATACCTGTCCTCCTCCCCATTCCTATCCCATTCCCATCCCCATCGCTATCCCTACCCCTAGGGCCTTTCTCATTCCTATTCCAGAGCTATCCCTACCCTCATCCTCATCCCAACCCGCATCCCTAGCCCCATTGCTATCTTCATCCTCATCCCCAACCTAGCCCCATATCTATCCTCATCCCCATCCCTATCATCATCCTCATCCTCAGCCCAGCCCCATCCCTAGACCTACCCTTATCCTTATCCCAGCCCCATCCCTAATATCATCCTCACACTCATCCCAGCTCCATCCCCATCTCCACTCCTATCCCAGCCCCATCTCTATCCTCATTTCCCATCACAGTCCCATCCCTATCCTCATGCCCATCCCAGTCCCATCCCCATCCCTATCCTAATCTTCATTCCAGTCCCAGACCCATCCCTATCCTCATCCTCATCCCTGTTCTCATGTTCATCCCCATCCCTGCGCCATCCCCATCCCCATCCCTATCCTAATCTTCATTCCAGTCCCAGACCCATCCCTATCCTCATCCTCATCCCTCTTCTCATGTTCATCCCAACCCTATCCCCATCCCATCCCTATCCCACCCCATTCCCGTTGCACTGCGCGCTCTGTGGCCGCCAGGGGGCAGCCGGGGCCCCGCACGGCGCCGCCCGCGGAACAAAGAGACCCCAAACCCAACCCCAAATCCAGCCCCGCCCCAAATCCAGCCCCGACCCCAACCCCAAACACAGCCCCGCCCCAAACACAGCCCCGACCCCAACCCCAAAACCAGCCCTACCCCAAACCCAGCCCTGACCCCAAATCCAAACACAAACCCAGCCCTGACCCCAAACCCAAAACCGATCTCAAACCTGACCCCACAGTCCCGACCCCGAACCCAAATCCAGCCCTGCCTGAAACACCACCCTGACCCCAAACCCGACCCCAAGCCTGACCCTAAATCCAAACCCAACCCCAAACCCAAACCTGACCCCAAACCCAGCCTCGACTCCAAGCCCAGCCCCAACCACAAACCCAAACCTAGACCCAAACCAATCCTCAGCCCCAAGCCCCAGCACTCACCCCCCGCTGGTGAGGAGAGGATCCCCTTCACCCGGAGATCCAGGGAATCCAGGGACACCTCCATGTACTCCATGCTGTTCTCCTGGCCAGGGCCCTCCCTGCTGCCCAGCGAGGCTTTATAGGCTTCAGCACCTGGATGGGAACAGGGGGATTTACACAGACCCCACCAGCAGAACCCACTCCATGGGTGTGAGGCCATGGCTCAGGCCCAGGCTGTTGCAGGCTCCTCGTGGGGACCCCGAGTGCAGCACATGGAATGCTGCAAACACAACATCTGTCCACACAGGGCACAGCTGGGCACTGGCTGCTCAGACTGAGCTTCCACCTCCTTCCACCCATGCAGGTGACAACAAGAAGAGAGCAAAAATGAGACAAGTTTTGCCTCTGCCATGGCACAAGAAAGGGGTGAAGCACGGCTTGAGCATCCTCCTGCCTCCCACCTGCTGCACAGGGCTCAGGTACACTCCGGCCAGGCAGAGCCAACCAGCTCCTCGTGCCCCTCAGGAGGAGGGTGAGACAGGTGACATCCAGCTCAGTGGGAGGGGAAACACATAAAAGCCACGTTCTGGCTCTAAGAGAACAGAGCTGCTGCTGGGAAAAGATTGTGGGGCACCCCTTGGAGCCTGAGTGCGAATTGTCAGTCTCTTCACACTCCCTTGGCTGTGCTTTCTCTCCTGGTTTGCTTCTCCCAGCCCAGCTTGGCCAAGAGAGTTTGGTTACCCTGGAAGGCCAGCTCCCACCTTTGCTGAAGGGGCAGAAAACCACTTTGCAATCTGGAATCAAGAATTAGTTTTTTGTTGTGACAGAGATCAATGGTCCCTATGGCATCTTGGGAGGAAGAGGAGCAAGCCAGGTGACTGACAGAGCCCAGGCACAGACCAGGGGCTGAAACATTCACTCAGAAGTACCAAAAACTGCTGATATAAAAATGGCTCTTTGCATTGAATCAGCAAGCCTGGAAGAACAAACCCTTTGTTGCCAGTGGATGTATAAAATCTTAGCATTGAGGCTGAAGGCACAGCTGCACTACTCACTTTATCTCTCCCATGTTGTTACCTTTCCCAAAGAAGACATGTCACATCCAGCCTGCACTCCTGGCTCTCCCCACCCCACAGCTTTCAGCAGACAGAGGCCCCTGAAACCTTCCTTGGTGCTGGGTAACTCAGGACAGACAGGAGTGACCACCTGCACAGCACCCACACACCTGAGATGGGCCCGAGGCAGCTCACTGCAAACATCCACACAAAAGCAATGGAGCACCATTGCAGGGTGGTTCCTTCTTTTCCTGCTGCATTTAAACATGCTCCCTGAGCTCATGGGACAGGAGTCCACATGGATGTGAGTCACAGAATCCCAGACCGGTTGGGGTTGGAAGGAACCTTGAAGACCACCTCGTTCCACCCCTGCCATGGGCAGGGACACCTTCCACTATCCCAGGGTGCTCCAAGCCCCCTCCAACCTGGCCTTGGACACTTCCAGGGATGGGGCAGCTCCAGCTGCTCTGGGCAACCTGTGCCAGGTTCCCTCACAAGGAACAATTTATTTCTAATATCTGACCTAAATTTCCCCTTTTTCACTTTGAAGCCATTCCCCCTTGTTCTGTCACTATCTGCCCATATAAAAAGGCCCCCTTCCTCCTTTTTGTAAGCCCCCGCGAGGCCTTTTTTTGGATACTCTAAAACAAAGGGAGTTCATGAACACAACAGTATCCCCCCAGCATGCCAAGGACCAAGCCACGTGCTCTGCTGTCACAGTGACACCAGCAGCTCCCGCCAGCGAGAGGCAAGTTCACAGCCTGGCTTACCACACAGCCCAGCCCGCGAAGGAAGAGTGAGCCCTGCAGATCTACAGGCCCCAGGTCCTTCCCCCTCCACCTGCAAGGCTCATTTGGGTGGAGCACAGGAACAAAACCGCGTTAATTACCTAGCACACCTCCTTGTTTCTTTTTATTCCTCCGTCTCCTCTTGCGGGTGGGTTTCAGCCATGGACTGTCCGTCTTTCCTTTCCTCTTCAGCAGCTTCTTCTTGACACTGGACTCGGAGCTCTGAAGAACCAGAGAGGCCACGTGCACGTCAGGCATGCTGGCACCAGGGTCCCTTTGCGCCCCGTGTGGAACAGCCCTCGCCCAGCTCGAGTTGTGTGAAAAGGCCTGAAGGAGCTGGGGTTTGAAACCAAGGGGTGCTAAGATGCCTTTATAGCACTGAAAAGGAAACTCAGGCACACGTGTGGGTGGATTTCCTGTCAGTTCAGCAGTGCAGGCTGCACTTTCTCTTCCATGGAGGCCCTCACGCCATGCCCAGTGGCGAGCAGGCACATGCACACTTCCAGCGTCTCCCCCCAAAAAGTTGTACAATCATGGGATCACACAATATCCTGAGTTGGGAGAGAACCACCAGGATCATCGAGTCCAACTCCTGGCCCTGCACAGACACCCCAATAATTCCACCATGGGCCTGAGAGTGTTGCCCAAACACTGCTTGAACTCTGGCAGTGGGGTTTGCAAACTAAAATGTTTGTATTTCTCTGGAAAAACCCGCTTTGCAGCTGAAGAGCCACCTCTGAGATGGACCCAGGGGAATTGAACTCTACAGCAGCAGACCAGCCCCTCCCTGAGCCAGGCACATGGCAGCACAGACCACTCATGCAGCAAATATTCACCCACATCCGAACACACTTTGGGTTTTGGTTTAAAAAAATACACTTGGCTGGGGTGGGGCTTCAAAGCCAACATCAGAACAGGAATCAGGCACCCCAACCCTGCCAGGGCTCAACGTATCCATCATAAAATTCATGTTCAGACTGAAACTGTTGGTTCCTGATGCTTATCCAGCTCCCAGCAAAGCCTAGGAAAAACCTCCTGCTACCAGTAACAGCAGCTGGCTCAGGCCCTACCTCCACAGGCAGCTGTGCCATGCCCTGCTCTCCCAGTGAGGGAACACGTGGAGCTGAGCCCTGGCTCTCCAGGGTGTCTGTGCTGCCCCAAGAACCCTGAGTGTGGGCTCAGCTGTGCCTCAGCACGTGGCTTCACCCCAGTTGCATCACTCTGCTCGTGGGAGAGAGGTTTGTGTGTGAGCCAGTCCTGTCTGGGCAGCTGAGTGACTCAGCAGGGCACAGACCACAGTCCAGGATGTGTAGATGTCCAGGGTTGGGAGTTTGGATGCGAGTCCAAGCTCAACCCTTGGTGTGGGCTAACACCACAGACTGGCCTCAGCTACCCCAAAAAAGGGACAGGCTACACAGCCCCTGCTGCTCCCGGGCTCCTGCAGTGTCAGAGCACAAGGAACAAGACCCTAAGGAGCTGCCATGATTCACTTGATGTGTTTTGTGTGTCTGATTCTACCTTCAGCTCAAAACATCTAGAGAATGAAGCCAAGTATTTTCTCAAGGTGCCTGAAGAGTTGGGGTGCCTTAAATGGTGGCTCCTCAACTTGAGAGGCTGTGGAAAGGGAGCAAAATTTTTAAGTAAAGGGGAAGGAGGGTGACAGAGACAATCAATGAACAACAATTTAAATTTTTTTTTAAAAATCAGGTTCTCTTCACCAACCATCTAAAAATAAAAATTAGAAATCCCCAGCAGCTCCTGAAAGTCTTTGCCTCGTGCTGTACAACCAAGGTCTGTCTGTCTGTCTGTCGGTCTGTCTGTCTGTGAGTTATTTGTGAGTCTCCCTGGTAAGAGCTGCTGAGCTGGAACATTGAGCTGGATTTCAGATCAGTGTGAATTTAGGCCGTGGGCTGGGCCAATGGATTTGGGAACAACTCCACCTGAGCTCAAAAAAGTCCAGCAGAGCTTCAGGTTGGTAAGAAAGCATTGCTGGCTCCTACCACTTGCCAACGGTGCATCTGAAGGACTCAAGTGCCCTTAAATACTTCCACTAACATTCAAATGATTAAAAGCAGTCAACATCTTGTTGAAAGCAACAAAAGTCCATTAGTTAGCATCAGAAAGCAATTAATTGTACCACAGATCAGGGTTAAGCACCTTGTGGAAAACAATCCTCCGTGTGTGGGTGGTTTCAGAGAGAGAGTTCTGTCAAGGAGACACGGAACTGCACCCTTTGCTCTCTCTCTTTCTGGCAGCAGTGCAAAGGGAAAAAATTATTATCAACAGGCCAGGGGCTGAAAGGCACACTGAGCAGCCCAGCTTACCAAGTCAGACTCGTCCCCATCCTCCTCCTCCTCCCCAGATTCTGCAGACTCCTGTTCTTCCTCAGACTCGCCATCATCCATCTGCAGGCACCGTTTGCCCAAGAACAGAACGGGTCAGTCAGGTCGGGTCTCCCAAAGCAGAGCATCCCCCCACCATCCTGCTGAGCCCCCCACCCAGCACAGCATCCCCCCACCATCCTGCTGTGCATCCCAAAGCAGAGCATCTCCCCACCATCCTGCTGAGCCCCCAGCAGAGCATCCCCCCAGCCCCAGCCTGCACATGCACTAACAGAGCTCAGTGAGCTCCAATCACATCATAGAATATCCATGGGGATGGTAGAAGTGGAAAAAAAATAAAATTTTACTCCAGGATAAAGTTTTCCAACCAAATTTCAATTTCCTTGATAATCCCATACCAGCCTCATGTCTGTACTATGGGGAAAATAGGAATTTGGGGAAAAAAAGCAACTAAATTATTTTAGTGCTTTTCCCAGTAAGTTCAGTAAGATGTCTCCTTTTGGTTCAGTGAATCCAGAACCACACGTGGTGGGAGTTCTGCTGAGTGGATCACAGACCTGTGTGGGGCTGGAGCTGGGAGGGAGGAGGGGAGACCCTCATAGGTGCAGTGGGAAGCAGGAAATGGTCACCAAAGAGCCTCATTACCACTGCTGGGCCTTCTGTCATCTTGCGGGTGAAAAAGACCTAGAAACTGCTTCAAGTCACGCCCCTCCCATCCCAGGTGTCCCAGCAGTGTCCCATCCCACTCCTCAGGGCATGGGAATCACCTTCCTGGCGTTGTCCGCGTCGGACGCGCTGTCCTTGGAGGTCCTGTTGTCATCCACAGGGAACACAGCTGCCTGATCTGCTCCGTGATCATCCTCCTCTTCCAACTCATCCGAGTCTTCCTCCTCAGAGTCCACATCTATGCTTTCCCCGTTCACGTGAGGGCTGGCATCCCCCAGCTCCTTGTCACTCTGGAAGTCGCCCAAGCACACGAGCCACAAAGACAACATCAATTCCCGGGGCAGAGCAGCTGGATCCATCCCAGATCTCCTCTGTGCTGGGAGCTCCAAGGCTGCCAGGGCAAAGCTGGCTCTGTGTCCCTCCAGAGCTCTGCAGTGCTGCCAGCAAAGCCCAGCCTGAGAGCCTGCCATGTGTCACCCAGCCCTGTGGGATCTGGGGACACGAGGAGTCGTTCCAGACTCACAAGGCATTAGGGGAGGACTTAAACATGGAGGGGCAGCTCCACCAGGGGTGCAAGAATGTTTCTAGGGAGTGGAAAGGGAAGTTACATCACATTGGGATTTTCATACTACTCCACGAAAGCCTAGCACTCTTCTCCTTGAATTCTAAAACCAAAACTTCGGGGCATGGGTTGCAGCAAAAGCAGAATTTGCTCAGGGGTGAGTCCATGTCTAAACTTTTGTAAGTAACCAAGTGTTTTGCTGTGCAGCCTCAAGCAGCCACACGAGACCTTGAGGACACTAAAATTACAAGGTTACCACCAGGATTCACAGGACAGAAGGGGAATATCCACCGGAAGAAGTTTGTTCAGGAGCTGATATGGGAATAGCCACTCTGAAATAGCCATTTCCAAAGCAGCAAGGCTGCTCCAGGCAGGAAGCTGCTGCCAGAGGGAAGATGGGGACTCAGAAGGCAAGATGTTGACCTCTACAAGCCAGCACGTCCCTGCACCTCTACATGGGTTTGGTGGCCAAGAAAAGGGACATGACAACAAACATGTGCAGTGGGCTCAGTGCTGCCCTTACCTTGGCACCCACAGAGGAATGAGTTATGCTCTTAAACATCTCAATCATTGTTCTCTGTTTTAACACTTTGGTCTTTTTCTTGGGAACCAGGCTATAGGTTCCCATTCTCCGCTTCTTCTTCCGAGATACTGCAGCAGCTGGAAAAGAGAAGCAAAAGGAACCCAAAGTTTGCTCAGGAATGAAAAGAAGGGATAGAGAGTAGGGGTTGTACTGGAGAGGGACTTTGGACAAGGGATGGAGAGACAGGACAAGGGGGAAGGGCTTCCCACTGCCAGAGGGCAGGGTTAGATGGGATATTGGGAAGGAATTCTCCCCTGTGAGGGTGGGGAGGCCCTGGCACAGGGTGCCCAGAGAAGCTGTGGCTGCCCCATCCCTGGAAGTGTCCAAGGCCAGGTTGGACAGGGCTTGGAGCACCCTGGGATAGTGGAAGGTGTCCCTGCCTGTGGCAGGCGTGGAACTGGATGGACTTTAAGGTCCCTTCCAATCCAAACCAGTCTGGGATTCTATGAAATCATACCTGAGGGACTGATCTGAGAAAAAGGCTTCCCACTCCAACCATTTATTTACAAGTCAACCACAAGATGACACAAACACACAAACAGCTTCCTGCCAGTGCTACAAAGTCACCCAAATTCTGAGTATCCTCTGCACACTCCTGGCCCCTCCATCACCACACACAGCATCTAATCCTTAAATTAAGCCTGTGTTTGGCAGTGCTGCTGATGTTGTAGGAGGCTGAATCAGATCTAATTGCTCAAATAGATACTGTAAGGTAAATAATACCAACTGACAATGGAGGCGGTCAGACAATAACTGAAGAACACAGGGAAAAGGCACCTTCCATAAAGAGCTGTTTGCCATTTAACCTCATTTCACACCAACTATGGAAGTTTGTTTGATTCCTTTCACTGCTTTGATTGGGTCTTAATTTGTTAAGTCTCCCTCTTGGCCTTCCAATCAAACCAGACATCCCAGCTCCCTGCCTGGTGCTGTCTTTAGTGAATACACAGCTGAAGGATGCTTGGTGCAGGCTCTTTTGGGAACAGCCAGTGTTCTTGTTTGCACTTGCACAGCCTGTTCCTTGAAAGCATTTCTTCATCTCCCACAATAATGAAATTTCACCCAAAATCTATGAAGAGACCTCTACAAAGATTCTGTGAATCAAATTAGTTTTATTTATAAGGCTGTAGTTCTTGGTAAGCAGTGGCGGTGATAATCAAACTGCTTCACAATTGATAGAAGCTTCTTCAGAATATCCCAGAGGAAAAAGGGATCAAAATGTGTCCTCTAAGAAAAGCTCTTAGCAGAGGCACAGGAGGGGCCTGGCAGAGCACACCTGGGGGGATCCAGCACCCCAGGACACACAGGGGTGCAGCAAGGACTGCATGGAAAGTGCTCCCTTCACCTGGGCTTCACTCGGGAGGGGACTCCAGCAGGGGACTGCAGGAATGTCCCCTGCCCAGCACCCAGAGGGGAGCAGCAGCACTCTGGGGACATGAGTGTGACACAAGTGCCACACCTGCAGGGCACTTGCAGAGAGTGAGTCCAAGAGGCTGCTCTGACAGACGAGGTCTGGGGCAGCACAGCAGCAGGAAAGGGAGCCCTGAGGGGACTGAGTGGCAAAAAGGCACTAACAGAGGTTTTGGTCCTTGTTAACGTCCTCATCTCCTACCGGGCCCCACACACACGGGTTTGGGAGGTGGGTGCTGCTGAGGATTCCAACATTCCAACCCTTCCCTGTTTACCTGTCTGCGACTTGGTGGTGGCCACATAGCTCTGGTTCTGAGGTAGTGACTGGTGAAGGCCCGGGAGAGAGGGCAACGACAACGGCTTCACAAAGTCCAGCATGTTCTCAAATTCCTTCTCCTTGGATTCCTTCTGATCTCTGCTGTCTCTCCCATCTTTGGGGTCTTTACTTGCATGCTGGAAAACAAAAGGCAGTTAAATTGAGCCTCTGCATTAAAGAAATCATTTTTTTAAAATTAGAAAATTAATTTAATTCCTTCCTCTCAACAATAATCATTTTCATCTGAAGTCAGGCTCACATATTCCCAACAGAAGCACAAAGCCCCTCAGGGGACTCTGCCTCAACACTCCCAGCCTGGCTGAGGTGGCTCCCTCACCTGTGCAGGTGACAGGTGACCTCGCAGAGGCAGAGGGGTGGGTAAAGACAAGGATCAGACTCTTTACACAGGCTTTGGGTGGCTCTGGAGAAGAGGAACCAACACAACAAACGCACCCATTCCCTGGAAAACGCCCTGAGCGTGGCTGTCACACCAAGCGAGCACAGAACAGTCCTGCAGAGCTCTTTTGGAAGAGCAGGCAGCAAAGGAAAGGGATCCTTCCTTTTGAACAGCATTTGGCGCCACTGAGCCTCAGCAAAGGCTCCCACTTCTAGCCCAGCACACGACAAACCACGGGCAGAGAAGCTTTTTGCTTGACATTGCAGGTGCATCTACAGAGACCTGTCCAGGCTCCCCACAAACCAGGTACTCCTACTCCAGCTGTTGCTATTCCAAGCCCCAGGCAGGCTCCAGGCTCCTACTGCACACCAGGGGAATTTTGGAGCTGCTCCTGCAGCCCCTCCCAGGCACCACAGCAGCTCACACCAGCTCCAATTCGAGCTTGTACTCAATGCAAAGCCTCATCCTGCACCTCTGGTTATGAAAGAAGGGTTCCTACAGCTCCACAGAGAATCATTTAGGTTGGACAAGACCTTTAAGGTCACCAAGTCCAACCATTAACCCAGCACTGCCAAGTTCACCACTAAACCATGCCCCTGAGTGCCATTTCTCAGCTTTTGATGTTACTTCAATGTTTTCTCCTCTCATTTAGGAAACAATCCCTTTCCTGAATGTCTAACCCCATTTTATGTACCCTAAAAGCCTCAGACAGAGACATCCAGACTGTGTTAGTGTTTCCCTTTTCCATCTGTATTTATTCTTTAAACAGCCATGGTTTGGTTTAATGGTGCTTTCATTCCTGTGCCTTTTGTGTCAAGTGTGGCACAGGAAAGTCAAGGTCAGAGCAAGGCCCCTCAGTCGGGTTTATTGAAACATTTTCCTGTTACAGCCAAGCACGGAGGTACCTGGTGAGAAAAAACAACTCATGGAGGCACATGAAACAAAGTCACTGCTTGTCCTTCTCTCCCACAGTGCTGCCACCAGGGTGTCAACAGCCAGCGGGGAAAAGGCTGCCTCTGCTGTGACATGTTACACTGGATTTGCCCTCTGATTTATCCCACAGACCATCCAGCTGCATCCAGCTGTACAGGAGGCAGGTTTGGCAGAGCTGCTCCAGCAAACCAAGAGCACAGGCAGCAGAACACAAGGAAAGACTGGGAGAACTGGGATTGTTCAGCCTGGAGAGGAGAAGGCTCTGGGGTGACCTCATTGTGGCCTTTCAGAACCAGAAGGGAGCTGCAGGAAAGTGATTGTTTACAAAGGCCTGGAATGACAGGACAGGGGGGAATGACTTCAAACTGAAATGAGCAGGGTTAGATGGGATATTGGGAAGAAATTCTTCCCTGTGAGGGTGGGGAGGCCCAGGTTGCCCAGAGCAGCTGTGCCTGCCCCATCCCTGGAAGTGTCCAAGGCCAGGTTGGAGCAACTTGGGATAGTGGAAGGTGTCCCTGCCCATGGCAGGGGGTGGAATGGGATGAGCTTTAAGGTCCCTTCCAACCCAAACCAGTCTGGGATTCTAAGCTTCAAGTGCTGCTCCACTTGCAGGAAAACACTCCTTATGGGCCTTGTGAAGCAACAGCTGAAAAGCCCCAACAGAAAGAGGAATCCAGGCAAAAGCAAGGACGGAATAAAAAGCAGGAAGCAATAAAACCACTCAAGTCAAGCCCAGGTTCAGACAGGCACTCTCAGCCACTGCTTTCAAGTAAAATGACCTTGTGAACAAACAGGGAAGAGGCTGATTCCCCTAATTAGGCTGTGCCACATGTGTGGTGCTGGCAGAGCCAGGGCTTGGCCAGGGACAGCAAAGCTCTAATGATAATCAGAAATGACCCACAGAAAAAGGCCATCAAAGTGCCAATGATTCCTGCATCAAGCTCGTAACTTATGGCTCAATTGCCACATTTTCTAAAAGGGCATCGAGTCTTGGATTAACGATTTCAAAGATGACAAATCCACCACATCCTTTGATATGTTGTTCCAATGCTTAATTGCTCTCACTGTCAAATAATTAAATGCATTATGCTTTTTCAAGTAAATTAAAAAGCCTTGTCTCATCAGAACCTCTCACTCCCAAGAGATACTTATGGACTATGACCAACTTCTTTTTTTTTTAAACTTTCTCTTCAGTAAGTTTAATAGAATGAGCAAATTAAGTGCCCACAGGATCATTTTCTGGACCTTGGATCACTCCTGAGTCTGCTCCCAGTTGTTTTATCCCTTAAAAATGTACGTCAGGAGTGCCGGGCACAGTATGCCAAGAATAGTCTCAACAATACTATTTATACCTCCGAAAAGTCCTTAGTTTATAGATCTAAAGGTTAAGGCTAACTCTTGGCTACAAGATTATTCTGAGAATTCCCAAGTCCCCTGAAATATCCAAAGCTTTCCATTTCTAACTTAAAATTAGAAAAATGAGCTTGGGAGAGGCAGATCTGACATGGAGCTGCCTGCAACAAAAGAAGGGCTGCATTTTGTGTCCTTTAAGAGTAGGCTTTTGCCACTGGTCTCTGATAAAAGGTGCTGTCACTTCCAAACATCAGGAATTCACATTCAGACCATGCCAGGCTGTTTGCAACAATACAATCCAATTTTTATATTAAAAAGTAGTATGTTATTAGCTCGGGGTTTTTCTCTCACTCTGTCATTATAAGATGGAAATAAATTTTAAATCTTCAGCGGGCTGCATGACAACTGCTAAACGTGACTTCTTCATGGTAATTCTGGTAAAAGTTTCTTTTTAATCAAATTAAGTCTTGTGAGATCTGGATTTTTACTTGGAGGCACATGCAGCAATGGCAAAGAACAAGAATTCCCAGAAAGAGGTGAAGAGACCTCTCATGTGTGTGTGTGTGTATATATATATATATATATATTTAAGCTGTACCTCTAAGAATTGTAATAAAAGGGATCAGCACAGATTTGTAAGCACACGTAGTCAGTTTTCTCACCACCTTTCCTTGTTCTCAGCTACATAAAACAGTTACATCTTTACTGTTCATATTAAGCAGGTTTTATCTACCGTTTGAGAGAAGTACAGAAAGGAGAATCCCGTGGAAAGGGAACTCCAGGATGCAGTTTGAGCTCCCTGTGGTCACATGTTGTTCTAAGCCCCGACACGTGTGGGCCATTGGAGACCAAGAAAGGACTACAAATGAGAGAGAAAAAGAAACTGCATCACTAACATCTTCATTTCCTGCAGCTTCTCATGTGCTATCAGCTCATCCTATGCAAAAGACTGTGAAGTCACTATTTCATGGCACTGCAAGGAATAGTGAAGAAGGTGGGCAGCTATTCCAACATTTCCAGCAATGCTTGTGTCTGGAAACAGCAAAAATGGGACCCCCACCATGTCCAACACCATTGTGAGAAATACAGCCAAGAAAACTGCATGGGTTAGGGCAAGAACACAATATTTGATGTGTTTACACAAATTAAACTCAAGTGCTTTGTACATTTTAATGGGATCAACCACAGAAGTCCCCTACTAAAATGGCAAAAGATAGAATATAATCAGAATATAACTTTTTTTCCTGAAAGCAAAATTTCAGAACAAACCAACCTGAGTAATGGACCCCCACATTGGCTCCACACCTCACACAGAGTGTTCTTCCCACAGCCCAGCAGTTAAGGGGTCTTTCCATTACCAAAGCCAGCAAACTGGGAGAGAAACCAGAGTGCTGGTGGAAGGCCACAGGCACAGGTCCTGCCTGGGAGCAGGGCAGCTCTAAGAGCTCTGGGGAAGGGCTCTCGATGCCTGAAACCACCTTAGATTCTGCACTCTCTTGTTTCTCTTCTTTTCAGGACTTTCATCTCTGGCACAGAAGGAGCAGGAAAGCAGAGCCAGCTGGGCAGGAGGCCTGAGCTGACCACCGCTGTCCCTGGGAACAGGGCAGCTGCCAGGGAGCAGCTCTGCCTCTCCACCCGTCAGGCACAGGGCAGTGAGATTTGTACCAAGGCGCTGCCTCTGAAGAGCACAGAGCAGCAGCTCCCAGGGGGACCTGCCTCTAACAACTGCTGAATGGTAGTTAAAGCAAGAAATACCAGCCTGCTATCAAAAATTGATCACAAGCAGATGATAGTGCCTGTAGGAGCTGTTGTGGTGCTGCTCTGCCTTTTCTTCTGCTGCTGCAGGATTGTATTTCTCACTCCCGAATTTCAGGAGCCTGATCAAGCCTTACCCTGGAGCAACAAACCTGCAAGGCTTTGGTCCTAATCAAGATCAGACAAACTGCAAGGCTGATCCACCTTTCATCTGCTGACTAACATGTGCCCATCAGAGGAGGGATTCCATTGTGACTTGATTACAACCGCACTGCTTTGAGTGCAGTCACATTTCTGCAGAAAATCAGAGCAGTTTAGGCAGCCAGGCAGACTGAGCTGAAGTGCAGATGTTCCTCCAAACCTGCACTCCATGTGTTTCTGGAGCAGAGCATCCAGGGGTGTGGATCTCATCCCTGTCCCCTCCTACATCAAGCAGCTCCAAGGGAGAGCAGTGTCACACCCCAGTCAAAACGAAACAGGGGAGCTCAGACCAGATGTGACGAGAAGGCTCCTGACAGAAATAAACCCCTGTGCTGGGGAGCAGGGCCGTTATTTCTGTGGGCTGTGGTCAGCAGCTGGGGCAGCACCTTCAGCCAGCACAGCTGCCTCAGCAGCACCAGCACAACCAGTTAAAAACCCAATTAAATGTGCTGCACAACAGCCTTCACTCCCCTGCAGAAACCCCTCTGTATAAGAAGTCCAATGGCACCCTTGTCATTCCTGAAGGAAATTTCCCATTGGGAAGACGGGGAAGGGTCGGAAGGGGCCACACAAGGAGCCGCTGAGGGCACTGGGTTTGTTCAGCTGGAGCAGAGACGGAGCTCAGACCTCAGGGATCTGCAGCTCCTCCCGAGGGGCAGCTCCCATCTCTGCTCCCTGGGACAGGGACAGCACCCAGGAACAGCTGGAGCTGTGTCGGGAGGGTCAGGCTGGGGATCAGGAAAAGGTTCTTCCCCCAGAGGGTGCTGGGCACTGACTAGTGTCCCCAGGGACTGGGCACGGCCCCAAGGCTGCCAGAGCTCCAGGAGCCTTTGGACAACGCTCCCAGGGATGCACAGGGTGGGATTGTTGGGGTGTCTGTGCAGGGCCAGGGGTTGGACTGAATGATCCCTGTGGGTTCCTTCCAACTCAGGATATTCTGTGATTCCATGAAATTTAACCGTGACCCAGCTCACACACACGGAGTTCAGTCCCCTGAACTTTCAGTTCCCTGGTGCACAGCTGGACACCCCTCTGGAGAGGGTCCTGATGGACCTTCTAAGTCCTTCCCAAGGACACAATGTCCCCATCATCACCATCCCCATCAGGCCCTGCCCTTTTGCTTTATGTTTTGTGCACATGGGCAGGGTCTGAACTCACTGAGCAATCCCAGACACCTGCAACCCCCCAGGTGCCACCTGCATGGCCCTGAGAGATGAACACAAGGTGTCCTTAGGCCAGGAACTCCTGCAGAGCAGCCCCAGCCCAGGTCAGCACAGCACTGCAGAGTCCAACACTGCACAGCAGCACCTGTGTGCTCACAGAAAGGAGGCATTTACCAGCTCTGGGATCAGGTATTTAATGGCAATGCCACTTAAAGGTATCATTTGATGGATACTGGTAGAAACATCAACATAAGCAAAGCATCTCCTGCTCCAACCTCCTCCTCCCTGCCCACACTGTCTCCCTCAGTCAAACTGGACCTAAGTTTGGACTCACACTGTAAATCAGACCAAAACGCTCATTTAAAGGATTTTTGCACTATCCCTTCTCCCAGTCCTCTGCACAGCATAAAAAAAACCACCACCAGAGACACACTCCCCAAACTCCAGCCTCATGGGCAATGGAAGCACAACTCGGGATTCCCAATTCAGCCATCTGCTCCTCCTATCTCCAAAGATAACCTGGGATGCTCTCACTACCTTTACCATCCTTTATCCCTTATGTTTCACTGATGTTCATCTCAGAAAGTGGAGTTTCCAAGCTGGAGGGGCCTTTTCCAAGCACAGCACACACACACACCCACACACCCACCCACCCACTTGCCTTTCAGTCTGTTGCCTGGCCCTGGAAACTTTTGGGTTCTTAACAGAGTTGTAAATGAATTAGGAATGAAAGGAAGATTCTCCCTAAAGGTGCAATGCTTGTGTTACTGCTCTATTCAGAAATGATGCTGCCAACAACTCTTCTGAGGTCTCTGTTCAAAAACCACCTCAACATGCGACAACACCAATTAAAATTGTCACCTGTTTCAGATTCAGCTTCGATCCCAATTCAGGAAGCAACTCCTAAACAGAGAAAAAGCTCGTTAAATTGGTGAGAAAATTCTTTTCTGCCTTTCAGAGACCAATTCACATGTGCAGGAAAAGGCTACCAAGGTCCCCTGACAGCTATTGGATTGCAGAAAACAATATTTTGGCCCCAGTGGGTTTCTGCAGGAGCCAGGGGGAACAAATGTTCACACTTTGCAGGCAACAAAATACCTTCCTCCCCTCCTCCTCCCAGGCAGAACAGGTCTCCAAGAACTGTCTTACCAAGAAAACAACAATGCTCTAAAAAATATTAGCAAAGCAAACTGCTGTGTCCTGTAACATCAGCTTGTGGATGATTCCCACAATTCATTTCCTGGGATACAGCACCTGATTTCATGGTGATTTTGAAGGGGAAAAGGTGTGAAGGTTGGTGCAGGAAAAGCTCCTGTGATGCTGGGCTGAGGAGCCTCCTCTGAGCAGCTCAACAAAGAAATAATCAGGACAGAAAAATGACAACTAGCAAGGACTCTGCTACTCAAAAGAGAATAGCATGTCAATTCCAAAGACAATGGGGAAAAATGAGGTAGTAATTATCAGGAAGGCTGAGCACAACAGATGTTTTATTGTCTTACAGAACTGAGATCAAATCTTGGGTTCCCATTCAGCTGCAGAGGCTTGAGCTGAGAACATGGGAACAGCCCCTTCTCACCACCCTTCCTGGGAATGCTGCTTCTCTCCCTATTTTAAGCCCAAGGCGAATGGCCAGAGGAGCTGAGGACAGGCTATGTACTTTCTAGAGCAGCCCAACAAGTGCAGGCTTTGGTTTCTGAAGTTGCTTTTATTGTGTGAGCAAGTGAGGATCACCAGCACCATCCCAGGGAGTCCTTCCTGGTGCTCCAAGAGCTCCCAGACAACACAGGCCACTTCCTAGAGACAAACCTTGAAGCCCAAGGGGCTGAACATAAATATTCTTTTGATGTATCATGAACTATGAATGAGGAAACACTCCCTCCTAACCTAGCAGTCGTCTTTTAGATGGGAATTGCCTCTTTCAATTGCTCAGCCCCACAGGATCTCTCTCTGTCAAATTCCACAAGGGTCTGGGGGTTTACCCAGCTTAATTCCAGTGCACAACTGGGAGCTGGAGGCAGTTTGAGCTGCAAAGCCATCTTTGGGTAAGAGACATCCTCACGGGAGCTTTATGGCATCCGGGATACCCTTGGGCGAGCCAGGAAGCTCAGCCGGGCTGAGAGCAGAGAACTCAAAAGTGAGGGGAAGACAGAGGGGAAATGAGTGGTTGGGGAGGCAGGAAATGATGGCTGGCAGGTGTGGTTTCTGCCCCACTCCCAAGGCTGGTGCCCACAGCTCTGTGATCCTGCTGTGCCCTTTGGACTCCCAGCTGCTTCCGCAGGCACAGGTGGTGCCGCAGCCACGGGACCTTTCCCCACCTGGGGCTGGCCAGGTGCCACCCCCCTCTTTTCCTTTTTTTTCTCTCTCCTCCCCTGCCCCAGACCACAGGGACTCACAGCTTTGAGCCCTTCACATCACACCACTGCTGTGCTGAGACCCGTGGGACATCTGAGGGCCACCCTGGATTTGCTGGATCACAGCACCAGCCCGTCCCACCGACCTGCAGCAGCTTCCATGCAGCCCTGGGAATGACTCCCACGGCTGAGCAGGGCTGGGAATCCTTTCCTTGACCTACAGGCCAGTCTCCCTCCACCCTCAGACACAGCACAGTGAGAGGGTCCAGCCCACCACAGTCAAATATAAAGCATCACAGGGATGAACACCAGCTGCTTGTAGTGGAGAGCTGCCTGTTCCTGGAACTATTCCCTACCTCTGGCAAAGAACCAAGAAAATAACCCAAAGACCCAAACTTGTCCCATGACAAAGAAAGGCCCATTTCTATTCTCCCCACCACAACATGAATGCATCAAATGACATCTCTTCATGCCTCCTAAAAAAACCCAAAAAGCAGAGCTCTGTTTGATTAAGTGATGGTAAATCTACCCCTAAGGATTCTGGAGAGAACATTTCCCAAGAAGTTGCATTACTGCAGGCAACATGGAGAGAAAACATCATCTGGTTTACCCTTATAATGATTCCTACAGCAGTGCAATCAAACTGCCTAACAGATCAACTCCTTGACAGCTTCCAAGCTTAGGAGGAGCCTCAAGTTTACATGCTATGCTTAATTTCCTTTGGGTCGACCTCAGAAGAAATCTAATTTGTTTCACAAGCAGCTCTGGATGTCAGCGGAGGCTGATGAGCAATAGAGCCATGAGAGAAAGGCCATTTAGTGTCTCACATAGATCTGCTGGAGGAGGCAATTGATCAATTATATATTTAGAAACACGCTGGGGAAGGGAGCTGATGGTGGCCATGTGACTCTGTTTTAATATCTCTGTCTGCAGGAAGAGAAAAATAAAATTAAATATATGTATTTTTAAAAAATTTTAGAAACTGATCAACTCAGTGGGCAACCTCTGAACGACACATGTCCCCAAGCAGCCAGGTGCCCCTCACACCCCCAGAGAAAGGCAGGAGCAGCAGCTGTGTGCTGGGCAGATACATTACCAGGCTGGGGGTGGGTTTGGGCATTGTCTTCCGTGCTCGGTGCACCTTGACTTCAGCATTAGCAGCAGGGCCTTTTTTAGCATCCGTGTCCTTGCTGCCCTCCCCGAGCTTGCCGGGCATCGTGGCCTGAAGCTGGGCAAAGGAGCCCACAGTCCTGCCCTTGCCTGCTCCCCCGGGAAGGGTTTTGGCAGCATGGCCAGTGAGAGAAGCAAAGGTGCTGGTAGTCCTTAGAGGAGGCTCCTGTGCCATCTGCTTGGTGAGGATATATCCATTGCTCCCTGTGACAGAAGTCTGTGTGAAGTCATTTGCTTTCAGATGGTTTTGCTTCCCAGTGTCGCCGTCCCGCTCCGAGATGCCATTTTCTGCTATCCTATTTAATTTAGTAGTAGAGTCCTGCTGGCTCACTTTCGTGTTGTCCTGAGTGTTTTTCGCCGGGTTTGGGTGGCCCCCAGCCTCGCTGTGCTCACAGGAACCGTTGGTTTCACCATCCACTGCCATTTTTGGTTCCCCCACTTGCTTCTCTGTAGCGCTTTCATCTGCAGCCATGGCATTAAACCCTGGAGGAAGAGGGAGGAGAAGGAGGAAGAGAGGAGAAAAGGGTCACAAGTGGTATTGAAACTCCCAAGAGAAGGCACAGCTCACGGTGTAAGAGCAACCCTCTCCTCCAGAACCCTGCTTGATGTGTAGCACAGAATCCCAGGATCAGTAGGGTTGGGAAAGACCTCCAGGATCAGAGTTCCACCGTGGACCAACCACCACCACGACAACAAATCCACAGCCCTGAGTGTCAGGCTGCTCCCTCACCCACCTGCCCGGCTCTCCTGGATCCTCACAGGGTGACATTTGGGGGGGTGGCTCAGGTGACAGCAGTGCACCCATCCTCCCCTGCCTCAGCTGCAGATGTGGCCATTTATTCCCCACAACGGATCTTTCAAGGTAAATATTATCTCTGGCTTTCCCAATAACTGCATTTATTGGACCATATGTCAACACCTCTCCTGGCAAACAAAACACTGCCCAATCTTGCATCCGGATCTCTGGCAAAGCCCTTCCCAAAGGCACTGACACAGAAAAGCTTTGCTGGTAGGGCTGTACCAGTGAGATTTTGTGGCACAGACACAGCCCAGCAGCTAAACGTCCACATCAGGGCTCTGCTGCTACAGGAAACATCACAAGGAATAACTCCCTGGCTACCCCAGCTCTCCTGGGAATGTTGTCCAGTGGGAACTGGTCCTTTCACTGGGACAAAGCAGGACAGGAACAGGATTCATGGTGTCATTTCAGAGGTAACAGCTGGAGCAAACACAGGAGTGAAGTGTGGTAAATGCAGTTCTAGACTAAAATAATGATATGATTCAAATGCAGTAAGGTTTTTGCAGCCTGATTAAAAGCTCATGCACAGCTAAAACAGCACTGCCCACGTAAAACTTTTCTTTTCCTTCCTTTCCAAGTATTTCCCTGCTCCCTCATCAATGAATTTGTCCCATCAAAGATTTCAGACCCAAGATTAAAAAAAATCTGACTCTGAATGCCAGGTACTTGCAGGAAAGTTTCTGAAGTGACAAACCAGCAGCTCCCCAGGCAACCAGGAGCGATAACAATTCACTGGCACGATCATGAAATGATTACACCAGCCCGCTGTTAGGGATTCCTTGGCTTGTTTTCCTTCCTGAGAGCAGGCATGAAAAGCAACTCAAGAAGTACCAGGGATAGCTCTGGCAGAGCAGGGGGGATTGATTCACAAGCAGCTCCCAGCAAAGCAATTTTCACCTGCAGTTCCCAAAGAGCCTGGAGTCACACTGGAGCACCAGCCAGCCCACTGGGTATCAGCACCTGGGGTCACGCTGCTCCTGAAGCCCCAACAGGCCAGGAAAACAACATTCTGAATCCCACGATCACTGAGGCTGGGAAAGAACTCCAAGAACATCCATTCCAAGCTATGCCCCATCCCCATCTTGTCACCAGCCCCAAGCACTGAGTGCCACATCCAGGGCTTCCTTGGGGACCTCCAGGGATGGGGACTCCAACACTTCCTTGGGCAGCCCCTGCCAAGGCCTGACCACCCTTTCCATGGAGAAAATCCTCCTGATGTCCAACCTGACCCTTCCCTGGCACAGCCTGAGGCCGTTCCCTCTCATCCTGTCCCTGTTCCCTGGGAGCAGAGCCCGACCCCCCCTGGCTGCCCCCTCCTGTCAGGGGCTTGTGCAGAGCCAGAAGGGCCCCCCTGAGCCTCCTTTGCTCCAGGCTGAGCCCCTTTCCCAGCTCCCTCAGCTGCTCCTCACAGGACTTACAAAAGTCTCCTCTGACCTGGCAAAAACCTGATACCAGGCTAAAGCATGAATATCCTGACCTGGAAGGGACTCACCAGGACCATCCATTCCAGCTCCTGGCCCTGCACAGACCCCCCAACAATCCCACCCTGTGCATCCCTGGGAGCGTTGTCCAAAGGCTCCTGGAGCTCTGGCAGCCTTGGGGCCGTGCCCATTCCCTGGGGAGCCTGGTCAGTGCCCAGCACCCTCTGGGGGAAGAACCTTTTCCTGATATCCAATATCTCCTTCCCATTGGGTTGCCCTGAAAGATCTGGGTACACAGCTCTGCCCAAACAGCACTGTCATCTCCAGACTCTGAAATGATGCATTCCAGTATCTCAAACAACCTTATTATTTCCCAAACTTCCTGGGTTTTGGTGCCCACCTGAGATTTAAAGACATTTCCAGCAAACTGAAAGCCTTCTCAGGCCTGGTCAGTACAAGTGGAGCATCCAATCCAGCCTCTGGCTGGACACATGGTCAGTGCTGGACTCAAACCAGGCTGGTGGTCTCAAAGTCCTGCTGCAGCATGCGACCCCTCCAGCCTAGTCCTGCCCACCAGCTGAGAGGGGGACAGTCCCACTGATGCTCCTGATTTCCAACTAAAAGCCACAGATGTTGGGCACAAAGCATCTTCCCAGACATATCTGGAAAGTGTCTCCAAGCCCTGAGGGGTCACTCCTCCCTGGGCTCTGGCCATTTTTCCTGGTGAGACACCTGCACCAAGAGATCCACTCCCCCTAATCCCAGCCTGGGATTGCCTCCCATGAGGGCTCTGCTGGCTCACAGCCTCCAGAAGGAGCTCCAAAACATCCCAGAAGAGCTCACCAGTGCTCTGTGGAGCACACAGAGGCACAACGCCCACCTCCAGGAGCAGTGACTGAGGGCTCTCCAAGCAGGATCCAAAGTCACCACCTCCACCTGCTGCCTCTCACACCTCCCAGACCCTCCTGTGTACAGAAACAGGCACGAGGCTTTGGGTTTGATAGGAACAGCTCTGGGAGAAGATAAAGTGCTACATTTTTCACTGTTTTAGCTATTTGAAAAGCTGTGGGCAGAAGGAGCCACAACTATGCTCTTATTCTTTCAATTCTTGTTTCTCTTTCTGCATTCAATGTCTTTAAAAGACCATGCTGTGGCCATTGAAGCAATTATTGCAGCAAAGTCAGTGCCAGGAAAAAAAAAATCAACAAAAATGAGCTCTCTAACCACAGCTGGAGGTTTCTAGAGCTCAGCTTTAGGCACCTGGCTGAATGAAGGCTTCAATATTTGTTGATTTAAATACTGTGCTCTCCCACCAGAGCAGTCAAATAACTTCAGTGGCTGACTATTAGATAAACTGAATAAGCAGAGGGCAAGAATTGCTCTACCTGCCATGAAGGCAACCAAAACAACAGGAATTAGAGCACTGCCCTAGGGAAAAAGTAACTGCATTATTCCAGAAAACGTCACGGACGTTATGAAAAATCCATGAAGCTAAAATCAAAATCCCACATACAGTTATACACACACACTCATTAAGTGTGTGAAATGCAATCTGATTGACTGTGGAAGTGGCATCAATCCCCTATAAACAGGCACCAGCCTTCCAAATCTTCCAAATCAGAGTCCCTGAAGTTGCTGGAGAACTGGAGAACTTGCCAGCAGCTGTCTTGGGCCTGGCTGGGATTTAACAGGACCTCCCTGCCGTCAGCGACTGCTCAGGTTGCAGGGCAAGGCCAGGTCCCACAGCTCCCAGCTGCAGCCCCTGCTCCATGGCCAGAGCGGGATGCACCACGGGCTATCAGGGCTTGGTGCCTGATGGACACACAGCCACGGGACAAAAGCTGTTCTGGGAACTGTCACCAAGGCCCTCTGGCTGGCAAGAGTCAGCAGAGGCCGAGGAATGAACGGCACGAGAGACCATGTCCCCCTCCAGCCTCCAGCAAGTCGGAGACACCACAGGCAGGATCCTCCCTTCCTCTGGGGAAAGCTCCCCTCTGTTCTCCCACTCCCTCTCCTGGCAGCACTAAAGCAAATCCATGGATAGTTTGGAATAGCACTGCTTCTACAAACTGAGCACAGCACTGGGCCCCTGCAAGAAGCACCACCTCATCATCCCAGGGTCCAACCTGCACACGAATTAAAGAGCTCCCCATAAAGAACCAGCTGATATCAGCAGCAGCATCACTTGATAAGATGTGGCAACTCCAGTGAGCTGGTCTGGCTTTCCCAACCTAAACCCCTGGTCTGGCAATAGGAAAACAGGAGCTGCCATCCCAGGCCTGGCTACGGCTCCCCTGCCTGCCTCTGGTGCTCCCTGTGCCCCTTGCCCGTGTGGCCGGACAGCTCTGCCAGTCTGACCACGCTCAGGGACACTGAGGGCACCTGTACAAGCACTGCTGAGCAGGCACAATCCAAGAGATTCTTCCACCTTCGCTGAACTCTGGCCCACAGACAGGGATGGGAACACAAACCAGAGCCAGCAGGAACCTCACAATGAGAGTGCTGAATAAAACAGCCCCCACAGAAGCTCTTCAGCAGCCCCAGACACCTAAGGAAACACTTCTTCCTGCTGTGACCTTTTCATCTCCCCTTTTTCATTCCCAAAAAAAAAGCTTCACTGAAAACCTGCTAAAATCTTCATTTCCAATACACCTCGTGGCAGTGAGTTCTCCCCTTGCAAACACTGTTCAGCAGTGTTTTCAGTCAACACTTTTCTGCTCCTGTGCTGCAAGAGCAAGTGAATTATAAAACTAAAGCTGGTATTTCTCTAAAACTTTGTGACTTTACAGTATTCACCCCTTCTAAGTAGACCAAAATGAGGTTTTCCCCACATTCAGTTTTCTCTCCAACTCGTTCACTGCTCTTTAATCTAAAAAGTTCTACCTCTGGTCCATGAAGTGTAACTCCATTTACCAGAAGCATCCCAGTATTTTCAAAGCTCCTTTATGCATCCCCTTTGCCACATGAAGTAGGAAAAGCTTCTCCCATGGACCCCAACGCTGCCTGAATCCCCATCCCAGCATTTGGTATTCATTTAACACCCAGTAACATGTGGGTTTGTGCCCAAGAGATTTATTTTCTGTTCTAGTGCCCATTTGCCCACTTGGGTGGCATTTCAGGTGGATACCAAGTCGACAGAAATTTCAGTAAAAACAGATCCTTTGGGGGCAGGGCACGTTTTAGTTACACAAGGAATTTAAGACTCAGGAAGTTGGGCTATTTAGTTATCCCTGTGACTCCACGTGGCAAAGAATACTCAACAATAAATTTAAATCCCTTCTCGGAATTAACAACTCCCTGAGAGCACTGCAGAGCTCAAGCAGAAGAGTCAGGCTCAAGTTTTCCTCTCAACATCACAGTCATTCAAAATGGAATTAAAATTCCCATGAAGAAAACAGACTCTTAAGAAAGCAGGGGGGAAGCTAAGACAGGATGAGACCACCTCACCTAATTTTAGGTGTCTAACAGGTATCTCAGCCTCCAGGGTGCTCCTAAGGCACCGCTGCAACCCACGGAGAGAAGCTGACAGCTCAAAAGCAGCACAGGCTGACTTTAGACGTCTTTGGACAAACTAATCCCTGCCTGGACCATGCCCAACCTGCCTGCTACCATGCCTAAGCAGAAATGAGCTGAACTAGTTCAGAATTAGAATGATAACTTCAAAAAACCCCTAAATTCAGCAAAATTAAACCCACCTCTGCTGTCCCAGTCCAGCCGTCGGTTCCTCCTCACTGTCTTTGCCTGCTGGGCTTCCAGCTCTTCCAGCAGAGCCAGACCTGGCTCCAGTCCTGCCCTGGAGCTCGCCAGAGCTCAGTCCAGCCTGCCAAAACTTATCCATGGGCACAGTCTGTCTAACAGATGTGTCACTGTCCCCACCAGCCATCCTGGCCACAGCCAGAGGGGCCCTGGCCACAGCCTCTGCAGGGACCCAGGGGAACCAGCACCCACCAGAAACTTCCCAGCTGCAGGAGGCCAGGCCCCAACTCAAAACTCTGCATTACTTTGACAATGCTCTCAAAAAAATAAGGGCTTACATGTATTTTGAAAATTTGGATTTCACTGCTCAGTGAGACAAAATAAGAAAAACACAGAAGAGTGAGGAGCCCTTGTACTCCAGGCCAAACTGCAGCCACCACCAGGTCTGAGGGAAAAGAGAGTGAAAAAGAATAAAGTAAGAAATATAAAAATTATTCCACAAGAAATGCACTGATTTGGAACTTTTACTATTTTTCTGAGCGTCTTGGTGCTGAGCACTGGTGGAGGCAAGACACTCCCTGCCCATGGGATTTTCCATGCATTTCCAGAGACTCCAGCACAGAGCCCAGGCAGAGCCAAGAGGCTCCAGCTGCTGCAAGAGAAATGTTTAATCAAAGACAGAGCTTAAATGAACTCAGCTTAAATGAACTAAGCAAAGACAAAGCCTACAGGAAAAGCTCAGGACTTGGAAGTGCAGTCCAAGAGCTGCATCCAGCTGTATTTATACACACACATGTCACAGATGTTCCACCTTAACCACTTTGCAGATCATCTTTAAAATACCACAGATACCACAGGCCTTTGATTCAAGACCCAACTGTCCTGCTGGATAAAAGTGAGAAATGCACCTGCCTGTAATCCCTGTGTTCCAGCAGTTCCCTCCCCTCTTCCTCCTCCAAGTCAAACAAAAAGGAAAACTGCCAAGCAGAGAGAAGCCCAGCTGCCATCAGGAGGATGAAGAGGTGGGGGCTGAAACCATAGGGACTAGGGACAAGTGGTGGCTGGAGACCCTGAATCCACGGGAAAGGAAAGCACTCCCTCCATCACTGAAGGTTGGAAGGGACCCTGAGCAACCTGACCCAGTGACTGCTGTCCATGGCAGGGGGTTGGAACTGGATGGTCTTTAAGGTCCCTTCCAACCCAAACCAGTCTGGGATTCTGGGATTTTATGATTGAAGCCAAAAAGCAGAGCATTTTGAAGCCAGGAAATGCAGACAAATATGTTTTCAGGCAAAGTTCCTCTCTGGGGTGAGTTTTTGATGGTCTCTTCTTCTCCTCAAACCCTTGTGAAGATGGGTGGTGTCCATGTATTCCCAGACCACAGATGTCACTCCTCCTTGGAGCACTGTGACCCTGCAGTTGGGTCACACCAAGACTCAGAATATGAAAAGTGAAAAAGAAAAAGGAAGAATCAGCTTCTGCTGTGTGTGCTCAATATTGAGGTTACATAGGTCAGGTTAACAGGATTCAGCACCTGGCCTGGGCTGGGAATGCTGGTGGGGACTCACAGAATCACAGGGATTTGAAGGACCCCTTGGAGTCACTCAGTCCAACCTCCCTGCCAAGGCAGGGTCACCTGGAGCAGGTGACACAGGAACGTGTCCAGGTGGGTTTGGGATGTCTCCAGAGAGGGACACTCCACACCCTCCCTGGGCAGCTGTTCCAGGGCTCTTTTTATCTTCCTCATGCTGAGGAGGAACTTGTTGTGTTTTAGGTTATGGCCATTGCTCCTTGTCCTGTCACTGGCACCACTGAACAGAGCCTGGCACCTTCCTCTGACACCCCTTGGAGATATTTGTGTGGATTGATGAGATCCCCTCTGAGCCTTCTCTTCTCCAGACTAACCAGGCCCAGCTCCTGCAGTCTCTCCTCATCAGAGAGATGCTTCAGACCCCTCGTCATCTTTCTGGCCTCTGCTGAACCCTCCCCAGTAGCTCCTTATGTTTCTTGAACTGTGGAGACCAGAAATGAACCCAAAACTCCAGATGTGACCGAGCAGAGGGGCAGGATCTCCTCCCCTGACCTGCTGTCCACACTCTTCCCAACATCCCCAGGATCCTCCTGGCCCCCAGGACACACTTTAAAGGTCAAGAGTTAAACTGGCTCAAGTTCAATGCCTCAGAGCAGGTTAACAGCCTCCATGAAATTCATTCATCCCTTTGCCACGGGATGGGGCCACGGTGCTACAGGCCTGGCCACGAGGTCCTGAGCTGTGTCCAAGGGATGCTCCTGTTGCAGAACTGGCAGCACCCTTCCTGGAGCAGGGATCCCAAACACAGCGAGTGCACAGCTGGGTGAACATCTGAAACACCACAGCATCACTCTGCTCTGCCTGGTCTCCTGCTGTCAGTCTCAGCAGGGATCCCAGTCCTCCCCTCCTTTAAAGCTGCCATCCCTGCAGCTGGGAATGCAGAGGCTGCAGCTGCTCAGTGGAAAGCAGCACTTTCCATGCTCACAGCAGCTTCCTACCTGCAATAAGAGGGAGAAAAAGGAAAAGAAAGGCCCCTCCAGGAGTTTAAACCTCTGATCCTCTCCCAAAGCAGTCTGAAGTTTGTTTGAGAGCAGTGACTGTGCAGGTCTCACCCACGTCTCTACATTCCAGCATCGTGGCTCTTGTAAAGCAGCTGCCTTGGGTGAAGGCTCAGAAACACTGGAGCTAATGGAGAACTTCATTCCCAACACCTATCCCTGCTCCTCTGTGCTGCTGCTTTACTGGAACTTTCCACCCCTGGGGTTGGGGAGTCAGAAAAGGAGTCGTTTGCCTTGAAAGGTCAAGCGAGACACAGAGCTGGGAGTGAAGCACATGAGGAGAACTGAATTCACTTGCAATTCTTGCAAAGAAACCACTTTTTAATAGTTTCTCTCTGAGTCAGACTAAAGACAATATGGCCTAATAAAAGCTTTTTTTCCACTCATCTTCCATCTCCCTGCCCCCTTCCCCACCCTGTCAAAGGGAAATATGGACCTGAACTCACACCCACATGTAAAACTGAACTGGAACATTTCCCATGGACAACAAAACAGCCTCATCCACAGCTTTTTTCTATCTGTGTTGAGCAATTTTACACAGAAAGGGACACTGAGCCTAGTGAGCAACTTCCACAAGCTGGGACTCACCCCCAGAACTGGAAATGAAAGTGCTGGAACACGCAAAGAGCTTGTTCCTACAAATATATGTTACATTGAGATTTACATTCAATTATTTCTCTTTATCAGGATGAAGGCAGAAGAGAACAGCCTGGGGCATTTCTGTCCTTCTTGAGTAACAGAGTATAGAACACCACAACTGCCCACCCAAGGGCTCCCCAACCTCAGGATGATCCCTGAGAGCACCCACCCAGCCCCCTGCCCCATCCCAAACACCAACAGCCTGTCCCCCAGCTGCTGAGCTGTCCCAAAGGACAGGCAGAGGACCACCAGGAAAGGGGATGCACTGCCTTAAACCAGCAGATTAATCAGGGCCAGGTTGGATGGGGCTTGGAACAAGCCGGTCTAGAGGAGAGTGTCTCTGCCCATGGCAGGGGGTTGGAATGAGATGGGCTTTAAGGTCACTTCCAAACCCTTGATCAGAGGGATGGAGCAGCTCTCTTATGAGGAAATGCTGAGAGAATTGGGCTTGCTCAGTCTGGAGGAGAGAAAGCTTAGGGGAGACCTCATTGTGGCCTTCCAGTACCTGAAGGGAGCCTGCAGGAAAGATGGAGAGAGACTGTTTACAAGGGCCTGGAGTGCCAGGACAAGGGAGAATGGCTTTAAACTGACAGGTAATAGGTCTAGATTGAATATTAGGAAGGAATTCTTCCTTGGGAGGGTGGTGAGGCCCTGGCACAGGTTGCCCAGAGAAGCTGTGGCTGCCCCATCCCTGCAAGTTCCCAAGCTCAGGTTGAATGGGGCTTAGAGCAAACTGGGATAGTGGAAGGTGTCCCTGCCCACGGCAGGGGCATGGAACAAGATGGGCTTTGAGGTCCCTTCCAACCCAAACCAGTCTGTGATTCTGTGAATCCATTCTGTGTTTCTATGATTAAGAACTGGGCAGCTCAGCTACTGCTCCATGAGAGCAGGAGCTTTCCCTGCAACAGGAGATCTTCACGGAGATCTCCAACATGATAGTGTTCATCAGTGCTGGAGCCAGGCAGTGGTCACAGGCAGTGGTGCCCATGGGCCCTGCCTGGGGAACAGACCCCTAAATAACAGCCAAGGCTTCAAGCAACCTGAATTTCCTGGCTCATCTTGAATTCAGGGAAAGCACAAGTTTGTGCGTAGAGGTGTAACTGGAAAAAGGCCATTCAGAAGCAGCAGTGGAGCTGTGGGATGTGTTAACACAATCCCCATGGGGATCTGACCTGCCCTCAGCACCAGCACCTGTCTGAGTCAAGGGGGAGTGGAAAGAGGGAAAACCACAGCAATTCACACCAAGCCTTTAGCCCAAACAGCACCTTTAGTCAGCCTCTGGATCTGCAACTTCAAGCCTCTGAAAGCTTTAGATTCCAGGTTCAGTACTGACAGGTTACCTGCCAAGGGGATTTTCCCACAGGGAACACCATCAGGAGCAGGTTCAGTCACACAGTGCAGGCCACAGCTCCCATCAAACACACCCTCAACACCTCAAACTAAACCAGTCTGTGCCACTGACAAAGATATTAAACAGGACTGGCACCAACCTCCTCACTAAAGGAAAATGACTGTTCAAGCAAACTTGAAGAGAGAAAGCTTAAACTTCAGGGTGCTTTTCCAGTCCATACATCCCAGCTCCATCCCCGAGCCAGGAAACTGGGCTCAAAGAAACTATTCCATGCCATCCTGCAAGTCTGTTGGAATGATTTCATGTTCATGCAACAGTCAAAAATGTGAATTCTGTGCCAGCACTAAACACTGTTATTAACAGGCTTTTGGGACACGAACCAATGTTCTGTTGGTGATGATTTCCTGAGGATCCCAGCTGGGGAACCAAGGGCAGGAGGGACAATGTCACAGCACAGCACCACACACAGCATTGTCTGTGACACACGTGGTGGGCCTGGGAAGGAAAGGACACATTCTGAACATTCCAGGAGAATGGAGGCTACACAGCTCACATTTAGGGCCCTCCTTTCCCTGGTAACAGAACTGGACAAGAAGCTGGAGTGGTTGGAAGTTGAGCACCTTGTGAAGCCTCGAGACTGTTCCTGAACAGGGAGGGTTCTCAGCTTCCTTCTGACACAGCATTTGCTGTAAGTCAAAATCAGGCAAGGTATCCAAGGCACAGAAATGTCTCTTCCCACCCTCCTTCTGGATTTTTTACCTCCACAGACTCTTGACACCATACGATCAACCAACAGCTACACAAACAAGATTTATAGTCCTGAGCTAAGCAAGGTAAGGGATCAAAGTGAGTCTCCTCCAGAGCAGCACAGCCTCCCATTGACACCTCCTGACACCTCAGACTTTGTCTCTGCTCTGCCCAGACCAGAGGTCCCTACACCACCACCCCTACACCTGCCCTGGCAGCAGGACTCCTGTGCTCCCAGTTAACATCCAAGCACCTGACGCAGCATTCAGCGTTTTGCCTGTTCTGAGCTTTACTGTCTAACTAGAGCAGCCTGACAAAACATTACGCTGGACAGAAAAGAAAGAAAAAGCAATGCTGTACTCACACACAACTGACTTAAGTCCAAAATTTTGTTTCTAGATAAGAGTGGGGATTTTGATGGGGCCAGTTCAGTGCTTTCGTAATGCTCTATTATGGAAAGGAGAACAAAAATATACCAAATCCCTGAAGAGCTATGAGAAGTAACTAGTCCAGGAATAATAAAACCATGGAAAGAAAGGAGGGAATTGGGGGAAAGATAAAGGGTGGTGGGTTTTTTTCCCTAATCCCACTGACACATTTATTAAGCCCTCAGATTTGTGTGCATGTAACTCACAGACAACCCTGCAGGAAAGACTTTCTCAAATGTACATGTGCTTCATCCTGCACAGTCAAAGCAGCAGAACCCACAGAGAAGACACAAGGTGTGGGGTGTCTGACTCCTCCAGCCACCCTGCAGCCATCGGGGCCTGCTCTGCAGCAACAGAGAAACCCACAGCAAAACTGAAAGTCAACTTTCCTAGAGGGAGGAAAAGGCCAGCGTGGGGAGGGATCAGAGTTCAGCTAAAGCCAGTCACACAGAGGAAGTTCAAAGTAACTCCTGCGCACTTCACACCAAAGCAGAAGTGAAAATTAGATCTCATTCTTTAGGGGACTGGTGAGGGATGGACTGTAAAGCAAATTGGCATCTTCTGTGGAAGAGGCCTGCTGAGAATAAACACAGGAGCAGGGAGCCTCTGTTGGTGGGAGCAGCCCCGAGGTGCTGGGGGCACTGAGCACATCTGCACGCCCCCAGCTTTGTCCCCATCACGTGCCCACCTCACGAGCAAGGCCTGACCCTCCACCGAGGCAGGTGCTCACCTTCCTCTTTGTTGTTGGTGATGTCTTTCAGCAGCTCAGTCTTCATGCAGCCGTCTTTCCTTGGCTCTCCCTTACTCAGCACTGCTCGCTATGGCGGGGGAGAAAAACAGAAATATCAGGGTTTGGCTCAGTGTGCTGACACACGTCGCATTCAAAAGAAGAGACAATCATGGACACATCCTGTTTACATCACGGGCAAACCTCCCTCTGCAAAATAAGGCTGCCAGGAAGCTGCCACCAAGGCACAGGTCACAGATAAAACACGGCAAGGCTGGCCCCGGCTGACAGCACGAGGAGCACTGGGGCTCCAGGCTGTGCCCAGGGCTGAGACCTCCCAGCTCTGGTTTGGAGGCAGCCAGACAGATTTTCCAAGTGCAACGTGCCTGGGAATCCAGCTGAGTTGTCTGTGTGAAAGGCATCTTGAGAAGGTGACTCTTCCTCCCCCAAAACTTCTTAGGTTTTGGGTGGGGGAGGCAAATCTATCAGACTTCTCATTACAACCTCATTCATCAATGTTTCCAGCCCATGTGCTTTCAGTGGTTTGCTTGGGTTTTTTGTAGTTCATTCAAATGTACACACAAAATGCAAACAATCAGTCAGCTACAGCTAACTCCTCGTTCATAAATTCCATATTTATTAAAATTAATGAGCTCTATTTTTAATTCTATAGAAAGCAATTTTTCCTTTTCCCCCTCTTTCTTTAAAAATTTTTATGGAAAAAGGGAACACCTGCTCATCTCCTCTGCCTTTCACACGCCTGGAGTCACGTTGCCAGCTCAGGTTTGCAGCCTTAATACCTTCTCTTTCTCTTTTTATTTTGAAGTAGCAAGACCAAAACAAAAAAAAAAGCTACCAAAACAAAACAAAAGGAGAAAAGTATTAAAAAAAATTCAAACAGGAGGGGTCTTTGCCACAGCTGCGTTTCAGGAGAGGAGCTGGTGTGAAGGCAGAGATGGTGAGTGCCCTGCAGAGCTGGAGGTCGGTGCCGGGTTCAGCGCGCGCTGCCGGCACAAGAATAAGCCTGGGTCAAGCCAACTGTTGTAGGCCAGCACGGAGAGCAGATGGTGCCTGCAGCCATGCAAATCACGAGGTTTAAAGAGCACTGAGTGATAAAGAAAGAAAAACAACCTGCCCACCTCCCATAAAGCAAGCGAGGGGGATGAGACACGCAGGAAGCCCGGTGGAGCAGCTCCCAAACCTTCCCAGCAGCAGCTCGCCCTGCCCACGTGGGATTGTGCCCAGAGCCTGCAGGGGAGATGGGCTTTGGTGCTGCTACTGCTGTCACCAGCCACCCTGAGGGGTTTGTGAACTCAGCTGCACTGCCTGGTGCTGGCAGGCTCTGCAGAGCAGCCCCCAGCCCCACGCAGGACTCATCCAGCCCCAGATCCCTGCAGGATCGCCCTGCCCTGCGCCCAAACGGCACCATCGGCACAGAGACACACGCCAAGGGAAGGAGGGAGACAGATTCCTGGGAAAGCCTCCACCACCTGCCAGGCCCCGAGCTGAGGACACTTCAAGGATGGCTCCTGTAGAGTAGGGCAGAGGCTGTGGGTGGCTGCCTGTCCCTGTCTGTCCCCAGCCTGCCCCGAGCACGAGCAGAGAACAAACCCAGCCACATCTCAGTGCTCTCAGCACCAGGAACTTGTGCTCCAAGCACGGCACCTCCAGATCTCCAGCCACAGACCAAAAAGCAGCTGTGAGCATCAGAAAGCTCAGCTCAGCCCAGCCTGAAACAGACCCTACCTTCAACAGACACTGGCCAACAGCTTCCATTGAGAAACGATCATAAAACACAGCCCAAAGCCTGAACACAGAGCAGCTGTTTTATTTATTTATTTGCTAAGCCAGTAATATATATCCTTGCTGCAAACATGAGCTTGTAAACCCTACCTCTCCTCTAGTCAGACCTTTTGTAAACTGGGAATAACCTCATTTTTTCTCATGGATTACCCTACTGCAAGACCAGTGCAAAGAGAGCTCAGAGTGCTGGAGGGCACCCGTGGCTCCCACCACAGCCAGGGGCACCCAGGCCCTGGCCACAGGCACCAACAGCAAATAAAGAGCCTCAGTCTGTCTAACAGGGGCCAGTTTGTTTTCCCAACCTTTGTTGCAACAAGGAAAGGTCTTGATATTCCTGCTGTTACACTGACTCATACAAGAAGCCCCAGGATTTCCAGGGGCCCTTCTTAGCCATCTGAGCCTAAGTTTTTCTGTATTTTCTATGCAGTACCCCCACTCCACAAATCACCCACACTCTCCCTTGCACAGAGGCGTTGCTGCTGCTCGCCCATGATGCCTGAAGAAAAGCCACTGCAGGAACCTGGAGTCAGTCAATCAGACCTCGACCACCCTCCCTTCCTCACTGCAGTCACCAGGAGCTGCCTGGGTCCTGCCCAGCTCTCAAAGCAGAATTTCCAACTCCAAGAGAGAAACCAACCATCAGTTCTGTCCTGTAAGAGTACAAAAGCTGGGTGCCAAGGGAAGGCATCGATTGAGGTGGCATCTCACAGGCTCTCCTGCTTCCTATCTCAGAGGCAAATCCCTCGCTAGCAGAGGCGACAGTATTACAAGTTCCCAACAAAAACTCAGCATCAAGGTAGAGAATAAAATAATAATAAAAAATAAATAAATAAACCAACTGTGAATTCTGAAGCATTTTGATCAGAAGGAAGCTACAGGAAACCCCTGCAAAGCACTCGAAGCCTCGTCAGCCCAGGCTGGTGCTCTCCCATCCTTGCTCCATCAGCACCCAGCAGATGCACCCAGCACCCAGGGGCACCCAGGGGCACCCAGCACCATTCATTCCCACCCAGCTCCACCCAGCCAACTTTGCACCAACTTCCCCGCAAGTGTCAATACCTCCAGGTTTTGTGTGTGTGTGTGTGTGTGTGTTGGGGTTTTTTTTTTGCCCTCCCCTCCCTTAAATCCAGAGCAAACTTCCCTTTCTGCTCACCCTCCCCATGCCCCATCCGTCCGCTCCCGATTGGCAGGGAAATCCTATACCCACCCTCCCCGCCGAGAAATGTCTGCTCTTGCAGCAGTCCCAACAAAGCCAACTGCCAAGCACACGCTGCTTCACAATAAAAGTCTCACTCGCTCCATTTATTTTTTTCCTCCTTTCCCCCTTTCCCGCAGCCGTCTGCCTCCATTCCCTCGCCGACCCCAGACTGATTATTAACCATCCGTGGCTGGAGAACCTCCATAAAGAGCACACACCACCAGCCACGAAGCATTATTGCCCCCCCCAACCCTTAATTTTTAGGTTTCAAAGGGAAGAAAAAATTAGTGCATCTGAAGAAAGACTGATTGGGCCTTTGAAAGGGCTTTAAAAGCCATGAGGAGCCAAGCAAAGGAGCTACTGCTGGTTTAGTTTTCTCCTCTCTGCCTCTGTTTACAAGAAAACAGGCTTCCTCTCCTCCATGTTTCTTTGGAGGGGATGGAAGACAGGTCAGACGGCCAAGGAAAGGCTCTGCAGCATTTCCAAACAGATGATGACTAGAAACTACAGAGGTGCCTTTAAAACAAAAAAAAAAAGAGAAAAAAAAAGCCCACCAAAAAAAAAAAAGGGAAAAGAAAGAAAAGAAAAAGAACAAAGCTGGGAAACACAGAAAGAGCTTTCGCAGCCTCCTCCTTGGCATTTTCATCAGCCATCCGGGTGCCCTTAGCAAAGGTCCAAACAGGTTTTATAGGCAAAGACAACACATGCACAGCAACACTCCAACATATTGCAGCTTACCAAGCCCAAGGGACCAGAGTTACATCATGAGCCCAAGCTCTCTCCTCTCCCAGCAGTCCGGGAAGGAGCCAAGATGTCTACCTTCACCAGGGTCTTTTTTTTTTTTTTCCTTTTTTTTTTTTTTTTTTTTTTTATGTCTTAAAAATCAACGGTCTGGGAACCTGAGGCTTTGCAGCAGCGTTACTGTGAGCAGAGCTGTGCAGACACAGCAGGTCCAGCTGGGAGAGGGCTGGGAGCAGGAGACCCCTCAAAGCGCCCGTTCCCATCCGGAGCTGTGGATGCACCAACACCTCTGCGGGATGGACAGGGCTGATCCTGCCCGGAATCCTCCAGCTGGTCACCAGCCTCTCTGAGGTGACACCAGACCCTGCTCAGGGCACTGGGGAAAGCTCCTATCAGCCAGGAAAATGAGGGCTGCAGCAACACCAGAGCAGGGCAGAGGCAAAGCTCTCCACAAATGATGCAGCGCCAGCAGCAGATTCTTATTCACTCATTTTTTCCCTCCTTCTCCTAAAAAAATAAAAATAACGCAACCCAAACCAGCCTGCTCATAATAACCTTCGCCTTGAAGACAAGACAAACATTTTGTAGTTAATTATATAGGAAGTAATGATTAAGAAAAGGCCTGTAGAAAGAGAGTGTTTCTTTTGTAGGCACAGGAAAGCTGCTCATTTCAGATCTCTGCACTGCTCAGGTCCTGCTGTGCTTGGGCAGGGCCTGGGCCCACGGCTCGTGGGGACGCTGACCACGGGCCTGTCATTAGAAGCAACAGAAGGATTTGATCTGGAGAAGGAAGGAAACACAACCACCAGCATACCTGGCCTACAAAGCAGTCACCAGTCTCAAAGCTCCTTTTTTTCAGGCTAAGGCCACTTCCTTATAAGTCTCATGCAATCATGTGAACATGGAATTTTATCTGCAGCTCACAACAAGCACTGCCCTCAGCCTGAAGTTTGCTCCCAAATCAAACTCTTTGCAATTCTTTTGTCTCCTGAACTCCTTTCATCCAGACTCTTCCACACGGAAAAGAAACACTTCCTTCTCAAGCCCCATGTCCTCTCTCCTATTTCAGCCACACACTCCCAAAAAGTCAACTCCCAAGAAGGGGAGAAGCACAGAAAGAGGTGCAAGTCCCTGCATGCAACAGCTGGGAATACGAAGACACGTGCATGAAACACAACAGGACTTAAAGTGACTTCTCCCAAGACAAGGCATTCCACGATGGTGTGCAGGCTTCAGGCAAGGGGGGTCTGCAGAGCCCGTGCCCTCCTGGAAAGGGGAGATCGATTTACACTTCCTCACTGCTTCCAGGCCCATCTAGCTGCATCCCAGTAGAGTTAAAGCCAGTGCAACTTGTGTGTGCAGGCAAATGTAAATCCAGAGCAGACAAAGGCACCCCCTCCTTCCACGGACTGAGGGTAGCAAGGAGTCCAGCTGCTGCCTGCCTTTTCCTAACTCCCCTGGGAGGGGAGGGGGAGAAGAAAACCCTAAAATGGAGACCAAGATTCATCACTACCTCTAGCAAAAGCAAACCAGCCATTTCAGAAACACCCAGTCCCCAGGAAGGCTGAGCCAGGACAAAACCATAGCACCAAGTGGAGCCTGGAGCAAGCAGATTCCAGTAGTCCGGGGCAGGGGAGCTGGAAGGCAGCTCAGCCCCATCGATGGGGCTCAGGGACCTCTTCAGCCTCCGCACTCCTCTTCCTCCCACCCCAAAGCACTGCAGCCAGTGGAGCGGGCCCCTGTCCCCTGCCCATCCCCACAGCGCCCAGCCAAAGGGACACGGGGCAGCAGAGGAGGGAAAGCCCTTCGTGGGCTTCCCATGGGATCACGAGGAGCTGGCTGAGCTGCCCACACCACCTCCACCTGGGCCACCTCCAGCCATCGAGCGGCCAAGCAGCGAGACAGCGGTGCCTGCGAGCTGGGAAAGCGGACGGGGAGAAGAGGGGGGGAAAAAAAGACAAAATAATAATAAAAATAATCATAATCATAAAACTTGCACCCTCGGGCCTGTCCCTCTAATAACTACAGCAAAACCTCACCAAGGCCTTACTCTCCTGGAGGGCGAGAAAGCGACACAGCGCTGCCCAGCACCCGAAGTCCTGGAGGTGGGAGATCCTCACACCCTCTCCTCCATGGCCTACGGGCTTCGTCCCCGGCGTGGGGCCTGGTTTTTCTGCTCTGTCATTAAGAGTGGAGCCTGGTCTTTTCCTTCAATCCCAAGAATTGCACGGAATTAGATCATCTTTCTGGCTCGCCTCCCCCTACAGGCAGCTCCCGAGCATGCTCAGCGCGGCTGCGCTGCCATTTCATAACCGCATTGTTTACGGACACACGGACCTGCCATCTTTTGACAGGGACACAGGGCCCGTGTCCCTGCCCTGCACCCCGGCCCCCGCCACAAACACCCCCCTGGGGGAAGGCAAACGGCAAAAGCATGGAAAGCAGCAGCCCGGGGGGTTGTGTTGGTGGGTTTGTTGTTTTTTCTGATGGTTTTTGTTGCTTTTTTGCCCCTTTTTTCCTCCTTGATTTAGGTGAAAATCCACCTGCTTTGGAGGGAGACATTAACCCCTGTGGGGGCTGTGGGGAGGAGGAAGTCGCAGAGCTCGATGCAAAATGCCAGCCATGATTTTTAGCTCCTTCGAATCACAACCGTGCTTCGATGTCACCTAAAAATATAATCCCCAGCCCAGTCTGCCATCCTCTGCTGAGCCTTCCTCTGTGAGAGAAAGGGTTGGAAACATGGTATTTCCCTTAAATAAACAAGTTGGCTTAGTCCCAGCACATACAGTTTTCTCCTTTAAATGCAAACCAGAGTATTTTTGCAGGCACACAGGAAAACGAGGAGAGGAGGAGGGGAAATGTTCCTCATTTAACACCAAGAACTCCATGAAAAGCCTTGCAAGGTTGCTCAGAGCCCCGCTCCATTCCAGCCCTCTCCCCGTCTGGGCTGATCATACTTTACAGGTGAAAGCAGCTCTGACTTATGACAGAGAGAAAATGCCAGAAGAGCTGGAGATTTCCTCATCCTTGGAACAAGGACAAGTTGTGAAAAGCTTCCTTTGCAAGAGGCACTGTGCTGCTCGGGCACAGTATGGCAGCGTTGCAGGGAGGACACTTCACGTCAGACCTTCTTAACCCCCACTGCCTCGACCCTTCTCCACCTCCTTCCCCCTCCTGATGGGGTCTGAAGGAAAAAGATAAATAAATCACCTCGTTTGGGGGATGCAAGCTGTTGTGTTGGAGTCCAGGATATTTTTTTTAAAAGCTTGCTCTACATTTTTTCCCCTTCTATTTTTTCTTTCCAATTAGCTTGTACAGTTTGAGAGCTTCACTCCTGCTGCCTTCCTGACTACTGTAAATCCTGGCAGACCACCCTTCTCCTCTGCCCCCCTCCAGGACCAACACCACCCTACAGCCAAGCCAGACGCTTTTCTTCCACCCAAGAGACCACAGAGCTCACACAGGCACAGGGGGGACAGATCCCACTGGAAACACGAGGGGCCGTAAGGGTCTGCAAAGAGGGCTTGGTGTCAAAACTCCAAATTCAGAGGAGTCAAAAAAAAAAAACTGGCTGAAAATGAGAGTTAAGGATTATGAACTCAGGATTCGTTTCCAAATCACTGACATTCCATGTCACTGCAGGAACATATGGTCCTCCAAGCCTCGCAAGCAGGGAGCACACGCCATCAGTGCCCCGAGCCTTTGGGCTGACCCCAACACACGGTCACTCTCCCGCTGCGGCCATTCCTCGACCACTCTCAGCTCCAGGAGAGAGAAGGCGAGAGATAAAAACTTCAGGGAAAAGCAGCAAAAGGAAAACAAAGAAGAGAGCAGGAATCAAGCCAGCCCTCCCCCAAACCAGCTGGCCAGGAGAGCAAAGCTTCTTAAAACTCCTTGTTTACCTGAATAAAACAACTCACTGCCATTGCATGAGATGCACACAACCTCTTTCCTTAGGAGACGGCACTACATGGGAGAGCTCACGGGAGCCAGGTCATGGAGCTGCCCCCCTGCCCAGGGCTGGTCTCACAGGGACTGAGCAGCAGGAATGTGCCCCGTGTGTGCCACAGAGCCCAGTTCTACCCAAACATGCTCTGGACAAGGGGAAGAGCTTGTGCTGGCACTGCAAAGTCAGTTAAACACATGAAACGGAACAAAACCAAGATCCAAAGGCCCCACTTTGGGCTCTTAACCCTTGCTGAGAAGCAGCGCCAAGCCCAGACCTCGGCTGCTCTCTTCTCTCCAAAGTAGGTCAGGCTTTCCTGCGTCTCTGCAGTCGCTTCCAAAGGGCCCCAGCCGGCAGGGATGGAGCGTTGGGCACTTTCAGCCGGTGCCACACCGGTGTCACCGTGGTCACCACCACACAGGAGCACACCTCAGCGGGTTTTTGGTTGTTTCCTCAGCCTTCATCAAACCCAAAGCCCATTTTCTCTCTGGGTGGAGCTGCTCCGGCAGCAGGTCAAGGCCTCTGCTCTTCACTGTTAAAGAGAAATCTCATCTCTCTCCTCGTGACTTCTGATGCCTTTTCCTTTAGATCACATCTTCCAGATGATGAACAACGAGAGCATTTATAGTCCAGTGAAGACACGATAGATATTTAGATCAGGTATCACAGATTGTCCTGTGTAAGCTCCCTAATCTTTTAAATGCCATCTTCACGTCTTGCTCCTTGATTGAAAATTCAATATTGAGTCTGCATTGCAGCTTTGAGGGTCTCCCTGGAGCACAGCAAGTTCAGGCCAGAGTTTTGCAGGGGTGTCCGGACCCTCCACGACCCTGGGACCTTCTGTGTCCATCCCAAATCTCACCCAGGTCTGTGGCAGCCAACAGAGCTGCCTGCACGTAACACAAACCACAGCAAAAAAAAATCCCCAAGGGCAGAGCCAGGGGGGCTGGATTGTAAAATATGTTGCAGACATGGACCTCCTGCCACGAAATCAATCACGGATGTTTCCTTTTAATCAGCTGTTCCCTTGGATTGCTACTATGAATTAAAAAAAAGAAGAAAAGAAGAGAGACCGGAGGAAGTCACCCCAAAATAAAAAGGATTGTTTCTTCCTGGTAAAATATTGTTGGCTCTTGCCTCCACCCAAGTGAGCCAGAGGCAGAGGCTGTCAAAGGAGGCTTAGTGAGGAGGTGCCATGTGGCCACAGGCCCTCTCCTCCCCTTTGGAAGTTCAGTCTTCGAGCAGCTCGGACACCCCAGGCTTTGTTCCCTTTGCTTACAAGAGCTACAAGCAGGGAGGGCTCCTGGGAGAATTTTCCAGAAACTTCACTCTTAAAAATTTTTTCAAAGCACAAACAAACCCTAAAAAGACAAAAAACCCCCCATAACAACAACCCAACCCCAAACAAGCCTCCCCAGCCCAGAAGACAAACGAAAGGCGCAAGGAAACAAAGCCCGAGGTTTCCCGGAGGCGATGCCTGATGTGGAAGCACCTCAGAGCCCAAGGCACAGCACCTGGAATGCCCATCCCAGCAGGATGGGCCATCCCAGCCCGGCCTGTCCTCCCGCTCCCGCCTGTCCTCCCGCGCACGGGGCAGCCGAACACAGGAATATCGAAGCAAATGAACAAATAACCCCGGCCATGATTCCCCGGACTCTGCTCCTCCTCTCCGAGGCTTCTCCTTCCCCAGCAGGACACAGCCTGCCCTGCCAGGGCCTCGCCAGGCACGGGAGGTGGACGGACCCTGCGGTACCTGCGGGCAGCTGTTGTCTTCTTCTGGTGAAGACTCCAAGAGTTGCATATTCCAGATCCTCATGAGCAGTGATTCAGTTTCTGCTCATGTGATAAAGCTCCCTCTACAGAGTGAGCATGCCCAGAAGAGCCCATTTCACTGCTCCCTCCACTGCAGCCATTTCACAGAGAACCTGCCGGCTCCAGGGCGTCCATTGGAGCGCGATTATCCCGGGCATCCCGGGGACGCACCGGTAATGCAGATCATCTGTCAACTTTCTGACAGGGCGCCAGGCCTCAAAACTGATCACTCGCCTGAAAAAAAGAGAAAGCTTTTTAAACCAGAGTGCTGTCTCGTGGCCTTCAAGAGTAGCACTTGCCCGTGGGAAAAGGAGAGGCAGGAGGGACAGGGAGGGCTGTGAGTGGTTTGGGGATGTTCCCAGGCTGATTTTGTTCTGCTTAGCAAAGCCCCCGACCTCTGAGAGCTGGGATGAAGACACATGGGTTAAACTGATGCAGTGAGCAGTGTCCAAGACAGTGTCTTCGAGATCCGAACTGCTGATCCAAAGGGGAGATAATTTTCACTTTGGGGATTAATAACCTGACCTGGTACAACTAGCTTTAAAAGGGTATCACAGACACAGTCATTGAAAAGCAGGGGGGGGGGATGGAATGAAGGGACATCTTCATGGATCCATCCTCATCCTCACTCTAATGAAGGGATAATGCACTACGAGGTGCAGGAGCTCTATGCTCAGCCTATGTCAAACCCTATGATACAGCTGGCCCAGCCAGCAAGACAACAGAAGAAATTTTAGCTTCAAAATAAAAGTAGTTTGTCTCTGTTCCACTTCACAATTAAGCATAAACTCTTGGCAACCTTCGTATCTGCTCAGGCTCCCAGTAATACTGCCAGAGCAGCTCACAGGAACATCTGTAAGCAGAGATCGGCTGGAAGGGATTCAAGGAAGCCTGGCATTTCTGGGAGGCAGGAGCAGGAGGCTGCTGGAGCCGGGTGTCAGGCTGGAGAACCTCCCCCGGAGCAGGGGGAGGGCGGCCGGCAACCCCGGAGAGGAGGCCAGAAGGAAGAGGAAACTCCGAAATGGGCCCTGGCACCACCCGTGTGCTCTTGGCCAAAGGAAAACAGCTTTCCAAAAGAGAAGAGCACAGGAGACCGGCCTCTTTAAGAGACAGAGCTCTCTTTAAGAGTAGAAACTAAAAGGAAGACGAGTGGAGTGTAATGTGTTACAGTGAGCTGGGGAGGGCAGGGAGCAGCCTGTGCTGTAGGGAGGAAGAAAGCCATCCAAATCCATAGGGAGGTTTTGAGGAGCCTGAGGATGACTTCTGCCCTGCCCCAGCACCAGGCGAGTCCAGGCCGTCAGCATAAGCACAAAGTCATGGCCAGCTCTGCCATCCCCTCCTCTCTGTGGAGCACAAGGGGCCTGCCCTGCCAGGCTGGAAACATCCCCAAGCCACACTTCCTCCAGCCCAAGCAGCTCTTTCACCACTGCAGCCAGGTACATTTGCAAAGAGCTGCTCCATATCTGCCTTGGCTATGAGGATGTTGTCTTTCTCTACACACTCTGGAGAAGTTTCACTACTAAACAGTTAAAACACACAAGGCTAAATCGAGATGATTGAAATTCATAGGGAAGGAGTATTTGAGGTGACAGTATAAAGAAAGGATTGCTCTTTCACCCACTGGGTTTTCCTTTGATGTGAATCTTAAGTTTTCATATACACAAAATGAGATTTTCCTGGCCTTTCTCTCAGTCGCTGAGAGGTGTAGAGGTAACTCATTTAAGACAAATTCAAAAAATCCCCAAACAAAAGCAACAAACCCCAGCTATGCAGACAGAAGTTGCATTATCCACCGCATCAAAAGATTACTGTAGTTCAAACCAAAGATGGCTTTAAAACAGTTGACGTGCTGCCCTTCCTTGCAGCACGAAATTACCAAGCTTTCATTAAAAGCCCAGAAATAGAAACGAAGATATTAACAAAGGCAGTGTCAACGATCCACCACAGTCAACATTCCCTTTCAGAGATAAAATAATGCTGGAGAACGGCGGCACAGCCGCAGCCTCCCCGCACAGGCACAAGGGCAGCGCTCCCCACTGCATCTCCACACCAGACATGTTTGCACTGCTGAGATTAAATATACACTGAGAGCAGATGCTACCAAAGACACTTTTCACGTCTCATGACCATCCTTGAAAGCACTGAACACTCTTTAGAAACGGAAAGGAAAAAGCAGAGCTCATCAGGGCGCTGCAGATGCTTCAACGACCAACGTGAGTAAAGCGATCGATCGGTGTCGTAGCAGCACCTCTGCCACGGGGGATGCCTGGGTGGCAATCAGTGAAACCTTCCATTTATGTCATGCAAAAGGAGCAAGAACCTTCCAGGGCACAGCCATCAGCTGTCCCACAGGTGCCCTGTGCCCAGGACCCCCAGGATCCCCATGTCCCCCCTAGCAGGGGTTGGGTGCTGCACAGCAGTGGGTCACGGACCCACCTCCAGGCTGGCTGTGGAAGCAGTTTTGCTAATGATGGAGGATGAGAACAAGCCCATGCCTCGTGAAGCTGTGCCCTTTATTTAACCCAAATGCTCTCCAGCAGTCTTCCCACCACACTGGTACAGTCAGCCCGACACCCTCCTTTCCAAACATTCCTAGCAGGGCCCACAGATGACAGGGTATTTTCACTCTGTGGCTCTCTGGCCTCAGTTCCCTGATTGAAGGCTCAAACATCCCTTTCAGAAATCCCACGTTTTCAGGAGGAAGGGAGCAGCACAACCACCTCCCTTCACCAAGGACACCAGGTTCCTCAGGGTCTTGCTTAATGACACCATTAAGTCCAGCATTTTCACAGTTCCCTTGCAGGGGAAGCCCAAGTGGGAGGCAAAGGGAGATTTTTCTTTTTATAGGAAGAACAATATTTAGCTCTGCAAAATACACAGCGTTTTCCTTGTTTCCTTTTTCTGTCAGGCTCCTCTTTTTCCAGACCCTCCAGTTGATCAAATCTGATGCTCCCTTTCAGCCTCCTCAGAAGCAATCCCAAAAGCACAACAAGCTGAGGGGACTTTGGATATGAGATGAGCATTTCTGCTGGAATCCTGCTTGTTTCTGCACTGCTATAAACCATTCCCCAGCTCCACCACAAGCTGTTAAAATGTTCCCTTCCCTCCTCAACCATTATAAAAAGCATTTCTTAACCAGAATGTCCCAGGACATGCTGGGTGTTCCCAGTACCCTCCAATGTCCACCTCCAGGCTCAGGTAACAGCCCTGAAAGAGCAGGCAGTCATTAATCCACACTTCTGGAATCACAGCTTTCCCTACCTTTCAAAACCTGGGGTTTTTCCCTGCAAAGTTTCCAAAACTGTCCCTTCCAAACATGTCCCTTCCTCCCCCCTCTTCCCCAGCAGGGTTGAAAACTGTTTTTACTTAATAGGAAATGTGAAATATTCCCTGGGTTGATGCATTGAGTACATCATCCACACCAAAAAGGAAAAAAAAAATGAAAAAGAAAAAAGATCCTCTTGGACAGCAATTGAGATGTGAGCTCTCTGGGAGATGTTGCTATGTTTTGATAAGAATATGTGTTGAATATTTCATTTACAGGGCAATCCTAGAACTTTATTTAGCAGCATATTGGCCAGACAGCTGTAATTTAGAACATACTGTATTCCTAACAGTTCCCAATTATAAATTCCTTCAGCTTTAACTTACAGTAACCACAGCTCCTTCTATTTTGGAACTCTAAATCCACCATTTCTCCCCTTCATTCAGCTATGGCAGATCAAGAGTTGTCCAGCACAAACACAGCCTTGCTGGAGAAGGGTCCTAAATCCCAGCACCCCACCTCCAGCACAGCGAGCAGGCTCATGCTTCCAGCACACTCACTGCTCCCCAGACAAGTGTTTTATTGGCGGATTTGGGGACAGTGGCCCCGTGTCAGTGCAAAGCCACCCTGCTCAGCAGCAGCAGGCTGGGAAAATGGCTGTGCACATTCCATCCTCCTCCTGCTGCAACACGCGCCGGAGATCCTGCCAACGAGCCTCACGTGTCCAACGTGTCCCTGTTCTTTGACCTCACACCTATTTTTTTTAAGGATTAAGGCACTAACGTGAAAACAAGCGAGTTCTTCACTGGAGGAGAATCAGTGCTTCACGAAGCCTTTGTGTTTCTCCCCAAATCATGAACTCCTGTGGAATGGCACCGTTGACGGCTCTCCGAGCCATCCTGCTGACTTGATCACATTTCTGCAAGGAACAGAAGGAGCAGATGAACTCTCTAAAAACAAAGCTCCTGCCTCCATGCAAATATCCCTGGTGAAGAGGAGCGGAGAAATAGAGCGAGCATGATGTGTGCACGGAATTGGCTCCACAGACGCTGCTTCTCAGCAACTGCCATAAGGTGGCAGTGGGTCTTTAAGGCTACCTTACACCTTCCCACAGCACAATAGGAATCAGCTCACCAGTGGGTTTCCAGCTTCAGTCAGATTTCCCCACTGAGGGAGCCAGACCGTACGTGAAAACCTGAGGCTGAGATCACCTCAACTGCCAGAGTCACACAAGGAGAAAAAGCCACCGGGGTGAATTCTGCAAAGCCATAAAACAGCCCCCATCTGAGCCAAAGAAAATCAAACCCTTCCCCTCTCCCTGTACAAGCACAATGCTGTTTGTTTTACATAAATGCTTTTCTTTGTGCATTCATCCAGCCATAAACGAGCCAGTGACCATTAAGGAGTAGGAGAAGTTCTGCCTGGCCAGCAAGCTGGGCTCCAGCAGGATTTTATGCAGGGAACATAAAAGCAAGCCCAGTAAGAAAGCTGGTCACCAGCTCAGCACAGGGCTGATGTAGCAAAACAGGCTCAGAAAGCGTCCAGGAAGAGTTGGGTTCACAAGAAAGATGGAACCAGGCAATAAACAAGAAAGTTACTTTAGGTAATGAAGTGACTCATCATGCAGAATGACCATCACCTGGGACACAGCAATATAATCATGTCTCTGCCAGTCGCCCCCTCGACTGTGCTGTGACAAGTGACCACAGTTGCCCCAAAGGAAGAGCTGATCTACCTCACAGCACACAGGCTAAAGACACCCCACGACCACAGAGATTTCTGTTCATGAAGTCAAACACAGTAACACCCAAGGATCCACAATGCCCTGGCAGAGCAAACCCCTCGCCTTACCTGCACCTACAGCCAGGCCGAAACACGAGTGGGCCCTCTGTGCCACACCTCCCATGTGAGAGGAGACAGGTCAGGGAGGGCTGGGGCTGGTGGCCGACGTCCCCCCTGCTCCACACCAACCCAGAGCTTCCCTACACCTCACCAGCACAAACATCCAGGGCCAATGTAAATGTTTTATTGGCACCTCAGCACACAGCGTGCTTGTACAACAACTGGAGTCAATCGGCTCATGCAGCACATACCTGCTGGTGCTTACACATTCCTTGTAAAAAGCTGGCAACTGCAGATGAAATCCAAGAGCCCAACCGAGCACAACTCACAGTGCCTTCCCCCAAACCCACTCACCAACACATTAAAGCCCTGCAAGAAGCACAGAAAAACCTCTCAGCCAAAGGAATAAATGTATGTATTCCCTCATCTCCATGCCAGTTTGGAGGACCTGATGTGGCAAGGTTTGTTTGCCATCACTGGAATGCAAAATAAGTCTGAAAGAGGGAGTTTGAGCTTAACATTCTTTCACCCTCCCACAGTCCCAGACAGATCTAGGTTTAAACTGCTCAGAGCAGGTCTGATTCCTGCGAGGCTCCCCATTAATAACAATTAGCGCCCGAGCCCACGATGAGACGCGATCACGTGCCTTGCAATATGAAGGCTCAGCCCTGGCTGCAGCCTCTGCCTGCTGTCACCTCATGTCACCACCCTGACATTACACAGGTCCCTTCTTTCCACAGGCCCTCCAGCCAGCAAAGGTCACCACTCCAAACCCCTCCCCGCGGATCCGCAGGAAGCGTTTGAAGCCATCTCGTGTCAGTGGTTTAACTACGCTGCTTTTGAATCAATTCCAACAGTTTTTACTCCATCCGGTCTCCTCGCTCCCCCAGCCCAGGGGCACAGCAAGGAACCGGTGGATTTGCCCTACCTCCATCCCGGCTGCGGGGAGCTGCGGGTCCCTCCAGGTCCTGACTCCAGGCCTATCCCTCCTCCAGCCACAAATCCATCTCACTCCATGGGTGCAGCCTCCACCCCGGAGCATGCTCAGTACGGGCTGATCTTCAGCCATTTCAGAGCTTTAATGAAATGTAAGCATAAGGAAGTGTCATTAGCAAAAAAAAAAAAAAAAAGAAAGAAAGGAAAAAAAGGTGCAGGATTCATCCCGATCCGGCCAACCTTCCTCTTCCCATCCTCTGTCAAGGAGGTGAAGCTCTCGCTACGGGGATCGCAGGCATTTTTAGGCAGCAAGCATCTCGTTTTAGAACAAAAGCAAGGAAAATCCTGTCTCAGGCAAGCCTTGTGCAAAAGGAGCATTTCCCAGTGACACTCAAACCAGCCAATTTGTCACTCTGGGCCTTCAACAAATTACAATATTTTCATGAAATGCCATTAATATTATTTTTTCCCTCAACGGGCTTCAAGCAAGGCTTTTAGCTGGCAATGCAAATAGTGCTTCCCAGCCATCTTAAAGCTAAACCTACCCCAGTCTACCCTTATCTCCTTGAAGGTTATTTTACCTCAATTTGCAAGAAAGTTAAACAGCAGGATGAGAGAGTGGGAAAGAGTCTGCAGTGTAACATGCTTCATGCTATGTTTTCCTAAGGACCTGAATTTTAAGAGAGGTTTGTTTTTCACTCGTCAGCCCTGAAATTCCTCCATCGTTGCCTTATCCCCTCAATGCAGTAGGACTGTTTCATGGAAGAATTAATAGAGGATTTTTTTTTTTTAATCCTTTCCAGGTTTCCAAACAACAAAATATGAAAGACACACAATGCTAAAGCACACCTGGGGAATACAGCCCTGCATACTCTGAGTGATCCGCACATGGAGCTTGACTATTCCTTAAAAACTTGTATTTCTCCACATATCCTTTGCATGTCCCCTACAGATCCCTTCCAGCACACTGAACTGCTCCAGAAAACAAAGATAGCTGGTGCAGAAGTAAAGCTTTGCCAGGGCAAAAATGGGAACGAAGTTGGAATGTATATATCCTGTTCCTCACGTTGGGCCCAGGCCAAAACCAACTCTGGATGCTGAAATCCATGAATTGTGTGCGCTCTGCCGAGCGATGCTCGCTTCCTGCCCCGCACGGCCGGTACCTCTGCCCTGCACATGCACTGTCTGCTCCAGAGCTGGAGTTTGAGGAAAACGAATAAATAAAATAAGTTACTTTATCAACACAACTTTTCAGAAAACACCAGGGTGGTAGGTGAAGGCCAAACCAGCCTTTTTCCTGAACAAAACTTCCAAGGGAATCACAACCACGCTACAGCCACTCTGCACGACATCATCAGCCAAGTTCAAGCCAAGATTTCCATCAGGCCCCAGCACATCTGTGCCAGATGCAATACACAAACAACTCATGATGTTGTTCTCTCATCCCTTCCCTGATAAATCCAGTCCTCAACACCAAGCCACAGCTTTTTAGCAAATTATTTGGGAGCGCGTCCGCCTCGGGAGCGCCAGGCAGCCTGGCACACCAAGCGCTGGCGAGCTGCACTTCACTAAAATATTTTTAGAGCACAAAACATTTGGTAAAGTGCCCCAGGATAAACCCCACTAATTCAGCACAGAGAGTGTGCTGAGCTCCTCTCAGACCTCTCTTCCTGCTGAAGGATGTCACCAAAGGCCAAAACCCTTCCCAGGGACCTTCCTCAGGGACCTCTGTTCCCAGCGTAGGATCAATTCCCTCCACGCCACACTGGGCAATCCCAGATACCGCCCAGTGCCTTCATTAAGCACAGATTGATAAACCCTGCCAACAAATTCTATTCCCATCCTCTCTCTTGCCTTGAAATTGGAGGTAGTTTAAAAATAATATTCAGACCATAAAATCCCGAGGCATGTCTGCTGAATCAAGCGGTGTTTGCATCTCGCACAGCTCAAGCATGTCAAATTTGTTTCCTTGGAAACAAAGGCCAATTTGCAAGCATTGCTTTCTTCCTTTTTTTTATTTTACGTAACCAAGACATCCATACCTGCAGCTCTTGCTGATACAAAGGAATTAAAGCAGGTTCACTTACCAACAGGGTTCATAAGAGAATTATTAATATATTTCACTAATGAACCATTGCCTTGCTGCACTAAGGGAAAACCTGAGTTCATTACTATTTTAAAACCCCGTTTGCCCTCAATGGATACACACTCAAGGCATGGCATTTATATTGTTTCCCTGGGGACAGGTAGGAAAAAACCTAGCAAAACCAGAGTGATTTGCTTACCCTGGGCTAGGGACGGTGCAATCTAGGAGGGAAATCCTGTCCTGCTCCTGCCACATCGCTCCAAAGGATACACAGCTCAAACACACCTGCTTCCAGCACAGGCTGAAGAGTCAACACAAGCTTAATAAAAAAGAAAGTGGTAACATCTTGTAGATATGTTTTGGCAGTGTTAAGACCAACTTTTTCCCGAGACGTGCAGTAGGGAAGTGGGAAGCCAGACTTTCCGTGCAGCCATAACTCTTCTCCCAGACCCAATCCCACCAGATCCTCCCAGGGAGGGCAGTAAATCCTGAGGAAACGACACACAACCTCTCTGTGAGGGCACAAGAGAGGAGGGAGGGCAGAAGTGTCAGAGCTGAGTTATCCATGGGCTCATTTACAAAGGGAATCAGTGCCTCCACCCTCCGGAGCCTCCGTCAGGAATCACGAGAGCTCAGCACCTCTCACAAATCCGTCAGATATGGTGTAAAACGGACACATGAGAACAGCAAATAAAATTATGGCTCCTCAAACATGCCCTCCCCCAGGCCTGCTCTGCACAGAGGTCATTTCCAGCACGCCTGGGCTGGAACAGAGCTTCCAAGGGAACAGAACCCCAAACGTCTCCTGTTCCTGCTGGATCACTGGATACAAAAAGCCAAGGGAGGTGCACAGACAGGTGGTAACAGGAGCAGGAAAACCCTCCTTCCTCCATATAAAGGACAAGGCAGCACCATTCCCTCCCCCTGGAGAATCCCGGAGTCGTTACTGGAGCCAATGTCCAGCACTAAATCTGATGTGAACCCTGGATGCTTCACCCTTCTGAAAGGCAGGCCTTGGACTCCAGCACTCCAGGTATTCTGAAGAGGTTCCAAGCTTGGCAAGGCCACTTTCCTGACAGAGCAGCCTTGCTCTCCTCTTCAACACGCCCACAGCAGAAACAATCACCCGGAGGGCAATCTGTAAACAAAAAGCACCAAAAAAACCCCCAAACCTGCAAATGTCCAGCAGAACCCCCAGAGGGTCTCACCCCCAAGCTTGAAAAAATCTCTTTTCAGTACATTGACACTGAAGAGCACTCAGCACCACCAGCTCAGAGTTCCACTCCTGCTGCTGTCAAGGAACCCTGGAAGCAAATCCCCCAGAGTACCAACAATGTGCACTCTTTACCAAGTACTGCAATTACTCAATTCCAACCAATGCCACAGTCTTAAGGAGTTTTGGAGACTGTTGAATGAATTCTGGGGGAAAACCAAGGAAAACCATCTAGTTCTTCCTGATCAAAAGCAGAGCATAGACTGAAAAAACATCTAAGCATCACCAGGTAAAAAAGAACCAGAGAGATACAGAGTGATTTGCTTAAAGGTATTGTAACAATAAAAATAATTAGGACATTTATAAGCAATTAATAATAAGAGAAGGGAATAGTAGGCAATATTAATGCATCCACTTTTGCAGGTGGGAAAATCAAGGTTTGGAGAACTAACTGCCAAAAATTTCTGCAGTGGTCCTTCACAAATGTATGGAGCAGAGGAACACGGTACAGCAGAACTGGATGTGAAGTCATGCTCTGCTGCTGATTTGCTGAGTCACCTCGACTGGCCAAGCTGGGCCAGCAAGGAATGTGTTCGGACAGCCCATTTGGAATGAGTCAAATTTGAATTCCAGTAAAATTTGAGCACCTCAAGCTCCCTTGAAAAACTCCTCCATTATTTAAAAACAACCAGAAGACCCCAAACCACATCAATGTAGGTAACAAACACATCAGTATTTTCTCCCTCTGTCTGACATTCTCTGCAACCAACATGATTTTGGAGGGGAGAGGAACTATTTATGCAGAACAGCGACCTTGCAATCACTGAGGAGCTCTTTATTCCCACTGCCAAGTTTGAAAGTGGGTGGATGCCATGTGGGTGAATCTGTGACACCAGGACACAGGCCAGACTCATAAAAGGAGTCAGACACGTTGGAATCAACCAACAGGAGCAATAAATTCAGAGAAGTTACTTAGAAATGTTTTGTCAGATAACTGGGCTGCAAGTCAAAGCCCCTGGGGCAAGGGCATGAGCTCCGTTGTGGGGTTTTGATGCAGATGCATTAAACACCTGGCAAAGGCTTGGGTGAAAAGACTGGAGCAAACAAAAGGAAACCTGGACACAGAGGGAGGTGACAGCACTTCCCATCAAATTTAACTATTGCAGGTATGGGAGGAACAACGAGCCTGTGGATGCCGTGAGCCCCATGAAGGTCTGGAGACCTCCGAACTCAGGTTTAAATTTGGGATGACAATCATGGATTTATTTTAATGCCCAAAGCATTAAACCATCCTGTTTGCTTGGGTTCCCAGAGCCACAACACTAAGGCCTCACTGTATTCCAGAGGACAGAGGCGAGGACATGGAGTACGTGGAGCTCAAGGCTAAGAGTGACGAGCTCATTGTGATGCTTTCCTGCAGGAAAGCTTTGTAGAACAAAAAAATAAACTTTATATCAAGAGTCACACACTGATTTTGGGTGGCCAGTTGAGACAGGCTTTCAAACCTATTTCTAGAAGAATATCCTGAGCTGGAAGGGCCACACCAGGATCATCCAGTGCAGCCCCTGGCCCTGCCCAGACACCCCAACAATCCCGCCCTGTGCATCCCTGGGAGCGTTGTCCAAAGGCTCCTGGAGCTCTGGCAGCCTTGGGGCCGTGCCCATTCCCTGGGGAGCCTGGTCAGTGCCCAGCACCCTCTGGGGGAAGAACCTTTCCCTGATCTCCAGCCTAACCCTGCCCTGACAGTTTCACACCATACTTCCAGGAGAGCATCTCCTCCCCGTGTACAGACACTGCAGCAAGATGCAAATGGTCAGTACACTTGAAAATTAAGCACTGGTTTCACATCAAAAATTAAACCACTATTTCAAAAATAACTTCCAGTTTCCCCCGCTTTCCACCTCCCTGTATAAAACCTATTCATTTGCCTCACAAGGAGGCACAGAGCTTCATTTTGTTAACATTTTAAACTGAAGGACTCAAAACACAGTGAAACACTAGGAAGAAAAAAACCAAACAAACCACAAAATGCTGCAATAACAACCAGCTCTCAGAGCTGTGAACCAGAGATTAGGAAAGATGAACTTTGCAGAATGTCTGCCCAACAGCCCCTCTCCTCCTCTGCCCACTCTTGGCCACAGCAACTAAAATCTGTTTGGGAAGCAAAGCAAGGGAAGGCAGGATTCTACCAGGGAGAAGTTCTGCACACTGAGAAAAATACCATTTGTACTATTTTTATTACACAAGAAACAGGAAAGGACTGTACAGGGCCCAGAGTCTTCCTTCTAGTGCTGATCTGGTGAATTCAAATGTACATCAAAAGTATGATGGACCTTTAGAAGCTTCTCCTCTACTCTCATAAAGCATCACCCCAGAGAAAAAACAAGCAGAAGTTGTTGGTTCTGATTCAGTGATAATACCAAAAATAAAATAAAATAAAAGCAGACAGGCAATAAGAAAAAAAGATAAATCCTGATTATTTTTCTTCTGCAACAGGAAGCCAAATGCCAGCCTTGATCACTCTTAAGCTCCAATTAAACAAACTCAAAGACTGCTGGAGTCAGCTTCCCTTCCTCCAGCAGTTCTGTAAGACATTTACTCAGTAGCTGAAAGCTCTGGAGTTTCACATGGAACTTCTCAGTAGCTGGATCATCCCTGGCACTGACCCTGAGCAGTGCACCCATTTGATAATGACTCTGAGCACTTGAGGAACAGAGCTGCAGCTTTGTTTTCATGCACAATAACCAGCCAGAGGGGCAGAATCTGGCCCCCAAAAAAGAGCCCCAGGATTCTCAGCTGAGGATACACAGCCAGAGCCCAGGAGCAGAGGGAGCAGCAGGGCAGCACCCAGCACATTCCTCACATCCACAGCCTGCAGGACGCTCAGAGAAGAGCCCAGAGCTGCTGCACCCCCTGGCAAACATCACTCAGCTTTTCTTGCCTCCTTGGTGTGTTCAGCTCTCGTGACAGATCCCGTGGGAGCTGAGGCTCTGGACTGGGAGCCTGAGAGCCGCAGGTACGGACAGGGCTTGCTCTGGACACTCCAGAACAGTCCCACACTCATGGGAATGCTTCAAAACAACCGTGTTTAGGCTCAGTGATAAATTGTTTCAAAGCAAAAACCTGGGGAGGAAGTCAAATCCTTTGTAGTCTTTTCTCTGGGTATGCACCTTGCCCTGTTGTTCTGCCCACCAGGCACTGACAGCCCCACGGGGACAGACCCCAGGCAGGAGAGAGACCTTCCCAGCCAGCCCTGTCCTGTCCCCTCCTTCCCCGAGGAGGTGTGAGGTGTCAGCAGGCACCTGAGATAAGCACAAACCTTCTAAGCCTTGAGCACAATATTCCCATCCTAGCAGGAGAATTGCTCCTGGTGTTTTCCCCTCCCTTAAGAAAGGAGGAGGGAAAGCCCCACTCGGATCATGGTAACAGCATCAGCCCAGCGGGATATGAAGGGAGCATCCCTCGGGAACTGCCACCACCACTGCAGTGTTTTTGATGTTCCCCTTTCCCAACGTGGGGAAACCTGCAAGGCTGGATATTTACAGGTCAATATGCTGTGACCTGCCTGGAGCACCAATGTTTTTTTTTTCCTAAGCCCTATTCATAAGGAACAGAGTCAAGGATCAGCTCTAAAGCAACCCAAAGTGCCTGTCTTTTCCAGCTGCACCTAACACTCTTCTTCCTCTCCACACTGGAAAAAGCACTGCAGAAGGTCCTGTAAAGCCCTGCATACCCCACTGTGAATCTAAATACACCCCATTCCCAAGGGGAGGGAATGGATATCATAAATCAGAGTTTGACTTTAAAACCTCAAGACGAGGCTGCATCCACTGCAATGCACAAGCAAAAAAAATCCACAAGTACAGACAAATCTTCCTGCAACAGCATCATTTGTACACACCAGCCTAAACAAATGCCAGGTGTTTATACAGCAGGACTAACTCTGCAGGGAGAGAACAAACCAAGTCCAGTAATTCAAGGGATTCTGATCCACTTGTTTGTCCCAGGTTCCTGTACCTCATTTCAACCCCAGTACGGCTGCCTTGCACTCAGCAGTTGACTTGACCTTCAGTCAATCTGCTTGGGAAGAAGGAAGGTTGTTGCCATGATTTTGTTTTAAAGAGCTACTTCCCCGTGGATCCAGCTGTGCTGATTTGCACAGCTGCATTTCAACAAGGTCCTTACAGAATTAAGGTCAGCTCAGCCTGTATCTCATCGTAAAATTCATCAAATATTTTGTCATGCATTTTTCTAGAGGTGAAAGCCAAAATTTGCAGGAAGAACCAAACTCCACTGAGCCCTGTCTGTCAGGGACACAAGACCTACCAGTGCCCAAATAATTTCTTGCTTGCCACATAATTGGCAATTAAATGGAGGCTCTGTCTTCACTGCAAAAGCCACACCTGTGCTAAAAGGGCTACCTGAAGATCAGTTACATGAAGGTTAAAATATATATTAACTTAATTTGCTAGTAAGGATACCTAGGACAAATTGCAAATTAACTTAAATTGGTTATAGAGGTCAAAATATCCTTTGTTTTGTGTGCCCTGGGCTGCAGTGGTGGGACAGCCCCCTTGTCCTGATGCAAACACAACACTTTTGGCACTGGGGACAGTGCAGGACTGTGACACAACCGTAAGACAGGTGCAGGAAACACAGCTTACATGGGTTCTCCATCCCTTAGCCAGGCACAATCTCCTCTCCCTTCAGCCATTCACAGGGTTTGTGGGAGACCCTCAAACTCAGCCTGGTAGAGCCCTGCCCTCTCCAGCCTCTCCTGAACAACGGGAACTGGAAACCCTCTGAGATGCTCCTGGGGAAGAATGGAAGGGTCCCATCCATCACCCCATCCATATTCAGAGCTCAGGGGACTTTTTTGCATCACTTTTTAGTTGTCCTGGAGGACAATTAAAGCAAATCTTCCACAGCCACTGCAGAGACAACCAGCAGCACTTGCCTCCCAACCCTTTGCCATCCTCACCTGTTTCCCACCTTCCTTCCTCCAGACCCCGGTGCCTCCCTTGAATATTTTTTGGGATAAGTTCTTCCTGTTTGCAGTTGTTCATGTGAACAGATGCCCAGCCCCTCATAATTCAAACCTTCATTGTCCAGGCCATTTTTCTTTGTGTTTCGAGCTCTCCCCTCATATTTTTAATTCCTGTATTTTCTTTCACTTCTGTTTCTAATTTATTCTCTCCATCCCACTTCTTTCTCTCTAACTCTTTCATACTCTCCTGTTGGGGCAGGTTTAAAAACAAGGACCCTGCTGCTGCTCACCTTGAGGTACAGGCAGCAACAAGGCCTAACTGCCTTAACTTACTATTTTTCTACAAGCTTGGCCTATCCAGATAATGATGCTGCTCTTTTAAATGCACATTGGATCCTGTCGGAAAATTCAAGTTTTGAACAGCTGTCCCTATCCCATGTGTAAGGTGAACTGTCCAGCAAAAACAGGAACCCAACCAACAACGAACAGACACATCCCTTTGCAGTAAATAACAATAAAATTGATGGGTGAAACAGGAGGGCACTGAAGCCTCCTCTCACTCACCACTGTCCTGGGCAGCCTGTTCCAGTGCCTGACAACGCTGAAGAAGGGTTTCCATGCAGAAATTTTCCCTGATGTCCAACCTAAAACTACTCTGGCACAACTTGAGGCCCTTTCCCCTTGTGCTGTCCCTGTTCCCTGGGAGCAGAGCCCGACCCCCCCCGGCTGCCCCCTCCTGTCAGGGACTTGTGCAGAGCCAGAAGGGCCCCCCTGAGCCTCCTTTGCTCCAGGCTGAGCCCCTTTCCCAGCTCCCTCAGCTGCTCCTGCTGCTCCAGCCCCTTCCCAGCTCTGTTCCCTTCCCTGGACACCTCCAGCCCCTCAGTGTCTTTGTGGCAGTGAGGGGCTCACTCTGCAGCACTGGGACCCTGGAGGTGACAAAGGAGGTGACAAAGGAGGTGACAAAGGAGGTGACAAGCAGCTGGCAGGGACACCCTGTGGAAGCGGGGCTCGACCAACCCCACACACCCGACCCACAAGGGGACCAGGGATGAGCCACCAGCCCAGCAAGCACCGATGGAGCCATCACATCTCGCCAGGGCCTCGCTGGGGCTCGGGCCCTCCACGTGGTGCATTCCACAGCCACAAAAACCAGCCCAAAAAAGGGTTGATGCTGATTTCCTTCCCACTCTGGAGCTCTGCCTGCCCTCCCCAGTGTTCCCATTTGCTTTTGCAGAAGACATTTTCAGCAATGACCCCATTCCACTGTGCTTCTACTTTCCCTTGCTTTCTTCCATCATGAATCATTAACCATCCCCATTTATCATCATATAGTTTTACATATATATAACTTTTTTTATATCTATATATATATATATATATAACTTCATATATGCTTTAAATTAAAATTATAAAGAAAATTGCACTGAAACGTCAGGGTTTGGGTTTGTTTTGTTTTTTTTTTTAAAGCTGTAAAACTATCCCACAGGAAAGTATGCACTTTATATTAAAAAGGGAAAGTCAAACCTGGTTGAATTTTGAGCCTCCCAACCTTCTACCCTGCCCTTTTGATGTCTGACAACAAAGAGGTGTGAATGCTATCAAGTCACACACAGGTACTGGCAAAACCATCCTGCTCTGTGCTCATTTTCATCCAGCACGAGCTGCCCTGCAATTTAAAAAGCCCCATACCCAAAGACTTTAGAAAACCTGCTCCTGCACCCTACTCTCCTCATTTTTAACCTTAAATGAGGGTTAAAAAGGCACCATTGTGGAATTGCTTTGCAATGTGTCAGCTTTAAAATCCAACGGTCCCTCCTGCCCCATTAGAACCCTGCCCACAGGCGTATTTTCCACATCCCACGTGTTATGAACGTGTCCCAGGGCACAGGCAGAGTTTCATGGCTCCCTGTGCCAGCCACTCCAACATTCCCAAGAGGAAAGCCCTTCCCTGGCACGGCTGCATTAAAGCAGAGAGAAAGACCTGCCTTACCATGGGGAAAGGAACAATTGGGGGGGAAGAGAATAGGAAATAAACCCTTGGCAAGCCCAAGTGTCCTTGCAATCCATGGCCTTTCCTGCTGGGAAGGAGCCCTCCTGCCACAGCACCTCTGGCCAGCACAGAGGCCCCATCCTGCCAGAGCCACAGGGATAAACTAACCAGGAGCCAGGGAAGTTCAGAGACGTGTTGTCCCAAGAAATCTTTAGGAAACGCCAACAGAGTGAAGAATCAGCAGGAAAAACCTTTTAGGGCAAGACTGGCATGACACATCCCCGAGGCCACGCTGGGTTTTTAGATTCCCAGCAAGGATTTTGGAGGCCTACACTGGAGTATCCATAAGCTCTGCACCCTGGAAGGGGGTGAGGAGGATGCTCAAAGGGAGCAGCATCCTCCTGGCACAACACAAATCCATCCCCATCCCATGGTGGGAGGGAGGAGCTGGGATGCTCCAGGAGCCTGGCAGGAGGAAGGAAGTGGATTGAGGAGAGCAGGGACAGTTTTTATGCATTCTTGATAATTCCTTGGAATAAAATATAAAAAATTGCTCATCGAGAGATTAAAATGCGCAAACATTTTGCTTGGTGTTCCGACTGCCACATTTAGTATTTCAAACAACATCCAGGCCAATATTGTTGCTTAATTTAACATAACTGGATCCTGAATGCATTTCTAACAGATTAAACCACAGAAATATCCACATGTTTTAATGAGGATTTGGCACTACTCGGAGCCAAACACATTTTAGCAATATTTTTGGACTACAAATTCTTTCATAAGAAAAGAAAGCCCACTGGTAATGGAGCTGCATTCCCTACATTTCAAGCCTTTTTGGATTTATGCAAATTGAAAAACTGAAATATTTAGTGCCATTATAATTCAAGCAACATCTGGACAATTTTCTTTGCCTCGTAAAAGATTTCAGTCAGCTTTGCAGAGTCTCAGGCCATGTTGCTCAGCAGAATGGCTCCTTTTACATTTGCATGCTTCACTCCCATTCTGCAGTTTCTATGCCAACAAGCATTTGTAACTCTTTAAAAAGCACATTTGGAACTGGGGGGAGACGGAAGATTGGAAATGTGATAAAGATTTGTTTGTTTTGGGGGGGTTTTGTTGTTGGTGTGTCTCTAAATCTAGATTTTTTTTTTTTTTTTTGGAGCCCTGGAAACCTCAAAAAGGCCCAATATCCATCATTGCAGCCATGGCAACTCTTCCACCTGCTTCAAAATGCAGCAGGGACTTGGTCAGAGGAGTTTGTTCAGGCAATTTGATGTATAAAACATATATATACACACTTGCATAAATATATATATAAAATATATATATATTACTCCAGTTCTCTCTCCAAACAATAGCAAACATCACAAATTTAGGTGTCCATCTCCTATTGCAACGTCCAGGCCCTGTGTGAGTTTCCAAATCCCAAGGAAAAGCAAACAGAGAAAAGGAGCTACAGCTGAAGTGTCACTCAAAATCCAGCAGTTTGACTTTTAACCAGATTTTTGGGAACACCTCCTCCCCTTCCTCCCCACCCCCACTTCCAGACCTCACAGATGGCTCAAGTTTTGTATTTAAATCTTGTGCTCAGCACTGTGACATTACAGGTGCAGTGAGATGAAGGAAACCACAACCACCAAGAGGCACAATACGACATTCAGAGCAAACAATGGTATTGATCTTACAAAATTTAGAGAAAAAAATTGGGGTTTTTTATACAGATGCAGCCTACATTGTGAATTCCTCTCCTCCTGAAGTTCACCACGGGACCCTGAGGTGCCTTTGGAGCTGCCATCCCAGGACACCAGCAAAGGTGCCCAAAAAAACAAACCAGCCAGACCAGGCCATTACCTGGACAGTGGGAACGAGTTTTTCCTACCAAAGGCAGGATTCCAGGGGAGTTTCCCGAGGGAGCTGCACAAGCAGGGAGCACCTACCAACACCTGCTCCTCAGCACTTTTATTATTTACAAAAGCATATAGTGACACGACAAGGGGGATGGCCTCAAACTGAAAAAGAATAGGTTTAGATGGGATATTGGGAATAAATTCCTTCCCGGTGAGGGAGGTGAGGCCCTGGCACAGGGTGCCCAGAGAAGCTGTGGCTGCCCCATCCCTGGAAGTGTCCAAGGCCAGGTTGGACGCGGCTTGGAGCACCCTGGGATAGTGGAAGGTGTCCCTGCCTATGGCAGGTGTGGCACTGGATGGGCTTTAGGGTCCCTTGTAACCCAAACCAGTCTGTGCCTCTATGATTTTCTTGTCCATGAGCTCCAGAGGATGAAAACCAAAACACAGAGTGATCCTGCCAGTGTTAAATGTTCATTTACAGGCTCCTCATTAACAATGGAGATCCATCAGCCCCTTCAATCCACCTCCTGTGCAGATGTGATACCTGACCTGATGTGCTCAGAGGGGAGAGGAGGATGATGATGATGATGACGATGATGATGGCAATGCTGTGCAATAATCAATCCTAACCACAGGACCAAGGGAGAGTCACAGAATCATTAAGGCTGGAAAAGCCCTCTAAGATCACCAAGTCCAACCACCCCCATGTTCACATCCACATGGTTTGTGTGCCACATCCACACGGTTTTTGAACACTTCCAGGGATGGTGACTCCACCACTGCCCTGGGCAGCCTGTGCCAATGCTTTACAATGCCCAAATGTGATAAACTTCTCTTCCTTCAGCTAGACAGGGGACACAGAGAAAGGGAAACTAGGTGCCCTTAGCCAAAGCAAAATGTTTAACACATTATCCACTTCCTTCCCTCCCTGCATGGCCACAGATGATGCAGCACATCAGACAACTGATTTCAGCAGCAGTCCAGGACTTATTTTTGCAAGAAAGGATCAGGATAAGACCCAGGAAAGTCAAAAACTCTCTCAGGGAACAGCACACAAAGGGACAAGATCATCAGTACAGTGGTGGTGACTAGAAAAAAGTTATTAATTTTCAAAAGCCGTTTTGTCTCCTGGGAGTGGTAACAGCCCCCAGGTACCAAACACAGCTCCTGCTGCACAGAGCCATCAAAGAGCAGGAGCAAAGGCTACATCTATAAAACTCCTGTCCTTTGAAAGAGGCCTACAGGCCACTGCCTGGCACATGGAATGCCTGGAGCATAAGGAAGGGGTCTTGCAAAAATAAAGCCACAAATGCTCACTTTTCCAGTCCTGGCTGTGCCGTAGGAAGGGGCAGCTCCTCCTCTGGCCCAGCTCCGGCCTCTGGTGTTTCCTGCCACGATTTCACAACCTTTGCCATTTCAAAAGTCCTCCTGGCAGTCCCAGCAGAAAGCACGGAGCTATTTGACACGACTGCGTGACTGATCAACTCAGGCTCCTCTCCCCACATCGTGCACACGGAGCTGACACTGCCCACGGATCGGGGCCGTAACTGCTGCAAATCAGAGCATTTTCACCTACTCCAGTGAACTGTATGGGTGTGTACTAGCTGCAAATACAGCTCCATCTGTGATTTAAGAGACTGAGCCTAAAATACTGAAATCAACAGCAGCTTTCGACAGACAGAGCTGGCCACATGGGTGTTCTCCGTCTGGGTAACTCTTCCATGCTATGCACGAGCCAAATGCACCAACAGCAAGGAATAGCAATCCATGTCAGCTACAGAATGAACAAAACTGGGCAGGCTTATGCTGCAGCCCACACCCACACCTTCCCAAGATGTCTGAACGGGGAGGAGAGAGAGATCTCACCTACTAAGAGTAGGGAGAGTGATTTGAAATCAATGTTTGGTAAAACCAAAGTCTGTGGGGGACTCGTGTTAATGAATTCCCCTGCCAGGTCTATGATGTTTAAAGGAAAACAAAAGATTGCCGTATGCAGGGCAGAGCAGGTGAGAGCTGAGGAGGATGTTCACACACCTGGTTTTCTACTCCCTAAGCTCACTCCAAGCAGCAGAGTCTCCCTCCCTGCCCTGTGCCAAGGGACACCCAGGTGGTGAACCACTGTCCCATCTCCCAGATGTGGGTGGTGTTGAGATGCCCCCACTGCTGAGCTGGCAGCTCAAAACTCTGGCTGGAAATGCAAGAGATGATCTCACGTGCTCCTCAGCTAATGGAAATACCCAGGGGCCAGGGGTCCTTCCTGCCCAGCCTTGTCCCAGTGGGTCCCTTATGGGATTAGGCAGCAGCCAAGCCCGACAGTTCACTATCAGGTGGACTAAGTGCTACAGAGAGATCATGAAAATGCATTAACTCCTGCCCTTCTCTCTTCTGTGATGGATTACACCCTGCTCCCGGAGCAATTTCACATAAAGGGAGAGGGAAACATAGGAGAGACATGAGGAATTTCATTCCCATGTGGTTTCTTGTGTGGAAACACACCACTGGAACTGCCCCGTGCCTCCGGCCACGCTGCCAGGTGAGGAATGAGCCAGGGCCACATCCAGGTCTGGAGCCAGCACCTTTTCCCTGAATACGGTGGAGATGAGCTCCACCTCCACTGTCCCTGTGCCTGGGAGCCACACCTGGATGTACAACACTTGTGGGGACATGAGTGCCTGGGCAGCAACCCCTGCTCATTACACAAGGCTCCTGGATTACCACACCGTGCGTTTTCTCTGCACCCACCCTCGGTGCAAACCCCACTGGCAGCATAGCCAGCCCCAGCACCAAAGTTTTACCTATTTCCCAAAGTTTGTAGGCATAAAGGAAAGCACAGTGGAGAGGGGGATTCAGCACTGCCCTGACACTGGCCTAGACCTGGAGCTCTGTCAGAGCTCCCACACCACCTTCACCAGAGCAACCCTGGGATGAGAAATAAATGTGTTGGGTGATAAAACACAGAACTCCCTTCCTCAACCAACGCACCCACCAAGGCACTCACTTAGCCCTGAGATTCATCACTGAATATTGCATCACTTTGGAGCCTTTTAAGGAAACATTCCAGCATTTTCCCATATTAATCAGGTAACTTTTTTTTTAGCCAGACAGAGTTAAAAATAACCAAGGGCCAGCTAGGTGTCAGAGAAAAGCTCTTGCAGGGAAAATCTTGTCCCATCACACATGGAAGGAAGGAAGTCCTTGCCCATCTCCAGGCACTGTGGTGCAGCGAAGCCTCTGTCCCTGCAAACAAACACAACCAAGCCCAGGGACAACATTCCCCATTAATTCTGGATCATTTTAGGGTTTCAACTGCAGGCAGTCCATCTTGCTAGCAAAATCCTACCTAAGACTTGCACTATCTACCACAGCAGGCTTGACCCTGTTTTCATGTGCAGAAGCAAAAAAAAAACCCTTCATAATCCTACAGAACCCAGAGCAAATAACACTCTGGGACTGTGTGATACCACCCTATTAAATACAAACATGTTCCTACAGTAGCTCAGTGATTTTAAACATTCACCATCTTTTCATTTCAGTTTTAAGCACTTTGCCTGGCAACTGTCTGAAGGGCAAACCGTTATGGAAATAGGAAGACAATTAATTTTCCTTTATTCTGGAAGAGAGGATTATTGGAATAAATAAAATAATCAGCTTTAAAAAGAGCACAATTCACAACTTCTGAGAAACAGAGGACAGGTTTTTTTTCATTTTCCTTTCCAAAGAAAAGACTTCCTCAGATGGAGTTTGCAGGGGAAGTGCAGAAGTTTTGGAGTTAACCTTGGACTGCTGACTCACAAATCACTGCCTCTATGCCATCAGCAGGAGGAAGGCTGGCATTTCAGACACTCTTAGAGACACTTCATGTATTTATTTCATATAGCAAATTAGAACAGCCCCCCCAAAAAAAGGGGGGAAAAGTCACAAAGGCCACTTCTCAATCTTATTTTGACCAGAGGTAAATCTGAAGTAGCCACTATTGGACACCAGCCTTTGGCAGCAGATGTTCAGCATCACATTTCATGTGGTTAAAGGAGAATCTGACACCCTATGACACACATGCACACCTACATATATGAATTAAGTTAAAGGTAGGGCATTTCACTCCCAAACCCCTGAGGGAGAAGTGAACAAAAGGAAGAGGAGAGGCCTCAAGTTCATATTAGCAGGAGATGGAATTATTTACGGAGAAAAATTTGGGATATCTGGGTAAGAATGTAGAGTTATTTCTGGAGGACTCCTCTAATAAGCAGAAAGAGTTATAAAAATAGGATAGAAACTGTGGTTCAAGGTTGCTACAGCCTCGAAAAGAAACAGATAATTGATGGAGGCACAGATTCCCAGGAACACTAAGGACTGCAGAAGTACTGAGAAATCAAATTGATGATCTGGAAAATAACAAGAGATTAGGAATGATCAGGTTAGTGGGGGCTCCTGAAGGAGCAGAAGCAGGAGAAAGCAGCTTTTAGTTTGCAATGGATGACGAGGAAGTTGGGGATAATAATTCCCACTGTCCATACGGTGTCAGGTGAGCCCTGTCCCCACACAGGCCAGTTATCCAGTGCTTCACATCCCTCTGGGGAAGGATCTCCTGCACCCAGGAGCCCACGTGTTTATGGCAGCTCATAGATCTGAGCCTGGTTCCAGGATCCAGCACCACCTCCCTCCAGCAGGAAATGCACAGCTCCAACTGCTCCCTGTGCTTCCTCCAGCCCCAGCTCCACAAACTCCGGGTGCCCGGGTACAGCCACATCCCAGCAGCTGGAACCGCACCACTGGAAAGAGCTCCTGCACATCCCAGCACCCTGTGCTTCCCACAGGGAACTGCCCTTTCCTCTGTTTGCTCCTCCAGCTGCAGAGCTCTGTGGCAGCAAGTAGGTCACAGACTAGATGGCGCCTGGAGAATCACCTGCAGTTTGTTTCCTCTTCCTTTCTGTTCCTTTTTGCTTTTTTAGTAGCCACCAAGTCACTTCACCACCACCTTCAAACCCAGCCTCCTCCAGCACAGCCCCATCCATCCATCCATCCATCCATCCATCTATCCATCCATCCATCCATCCATCCATCCCAGTCCTCTCCTTACAGCCCTGTCTCCTGCGCTACTGCTCTCTCCCAGCTCTGTTTAATTCCACCTCTCCCCTGCAGGTCTTTAATGCAGGACTTTCCTTCCATCTTCCCTTTCTCCATGACCATATTTTTCCCAGCATAACATACCCCTTGCACTGCTTCTCTGACCCTCAGAACGCACGATGGCCTCTGTGCTGATTGATGCATTAAACCTCATCCACCACGGAAGGAGTTATTCTATAATTTCACATCTGGGTTAAAAAATGCAGCTCCTTCCCCCATGTCTGTAACTTCACTTACTAATCCTCAGGGAAAAGGGGGTAGGGTGTCCCCTTTGCCAGCTGCTGCTTTTAGGCTTGCTCAGGTTCTTTCTCCATGCAGAGCTCCATCAGTTCCCAGCAGCATGGGATGCTCCAAGCCCCTTCCCTGCTTCACCCCAGGAGAGTCTGGGCAGATGGAGAGCACTGCCAAAGGGCACAAAGCAAGGATGCAGCAGCAAGGACTGAGCTCAGGGTGTTAAGGAAGCCAAAATCCTTAAGCTGGGTTTCAAAATGGTCAGGAAGGTAGGAGAGCAGGAGATAAAACTGCTCTGAAGGTGGGGAAATGCTGTGTGTGACAGCAAACCCTTCCACATAGCGTCACCACAGAGTGAGGACTCCTCACAGCAAATAATTACAAGGCTCATATCATAATGTCTGCTCTTAAAGGCACTGCCAGTTGACTCCAGGTTGGTTGAAGCAGTTAGAAGGGAGAGAAGCAAAGCCACCAGGCTTTGAAGTAGTCACCAATTCATTATTAAAGACTGGGACTTGGATGCCATGTATATCCAGCACAGTTACTTTCTCCTCCCTGGATTGCCAAGGCTGCACGAGGTTTTTCTGGATACACCTGTAAGACTCAGTTCCATCTTGCTCTTTCTGTTTTGAATACAGTCCTGGGCTGATACAAAATCAAAGAGGTGAGCAAGTCCCAAATTCAGGTTTTAGTTCCTCCACTGAAAAAGTTGTGCTGGTGATGAAAGAGACAAAACTGGCCACACAGGCAGAATTTTTCATAGAAATCTAAGAAGAGGAATGTGCAAATTCAAGCCATGAATCCTCCTGAAAAGCCCAAGTCACCCATCTCAATGAAAGCATCCAGGAGTCCCTGCCCTGCATTCCCTGCGCATCCCACACCCCACGGCAGGCACTGGACACACTTCCATGGGCTGAAGAACCTCCACTGAGCTCACTGGATCCTGGGGGTTTGCAAGGGGAGTGAGGGGCCCACTCCATGGGAACAGGGATCTGCAGAGCTCCTCCAGCAGAGACCGAGAACAAACCCGCAAACTGAACCAAACTGAAATTAAATTTGGTTGTAGCTATTTTTTTCCTTCCAGACTTAACAGTTCCAGGGCTTGTTGGAGAGGAGCTGAACATCTCCCTGGAAGAGAAGAGCCCTGCGCAGGAGGGAAGCAGCTGTGAGATGAGGCTCTCCCAAAAACTGCTCTGGTCCTGAGGCACCAAGTCCCCAGGCTACCAAATGCTTGGCAAGGCTGAAGCACAGTGCTCCATGCTGGGGACTCTCCCCAGCCACTGAAAATAGCTAATTTTCCCCATTTTGCTCTAAAACAAGAAGAGGAGGAGGGCTTTATTCCCTGGCTTTGAGCCAAAAGCCATGGCACTAAGGAAACAGTGTCACCTTTGTCCCTTGGCTGAGCCTTTCCCCTGTTCTCTGAGCACGGATGCCCACCCTGGTACTGAAGATGAAAGAAAAAGGTTTAAAGCTGGTCCAAACCATTTCAGGATGAACCTGATTATTTTCCTGGTGAGGCTGCAGTGAAGAACGAGATGATGGATCCAGGCTCCCTAAAGCCACCCTGTGCAAAAGGGAAGGACAGCGAGGACCTGCGCTGGGGGAGAGCCAGTGCCAGCACCTCGCTCCAGCCCACGGACCAGTCCTGGTGTCACAGGACCTCTGGGTCCTGCCCTGGCAAAGCAGCCCCCACCTCCACACCTCAGCCTAAAGATGTGTTTTTGTTATACCCTGATCATAGATTTTTAAGGTTTCTTTTTCACTTTCTTGCTTTCAACTTTGCTTCTCAAAAAACTATTTTGTAGCTCTTCCACCAAATGGGCTTTGAACAGAATTTGATCATTTTTCTCTGAACTAAAAACCCCTTGTCATGGTGACACATACGTTGCTGGCATCAGTTAAAAATCTGAAAGAGAAAACACTCATCCACCACTGAGAAACAAGCAGCACCACAGATCCTGACACAACCATGGTCCTCCACGACACAAGTCTTTGTTCTCACAATCATCTCCAAAACAATATTCTGACAACAACATTCCTCCCTATATAGATTTATATTGCTATATCTCTATCATTTCCCTCACACCCATCAAAATGAAGTTATAATTAACCCATCATCAATAGAAATTACAATGATTTTGAAACAGCAAGAAACAATCTATTTGCATTTGGTAGCTAATTATTCCCCCTACGCACACAGCCACCAATGTTCCCTAAAACCATCCACGGAACAGACAGTCTGTGCTAGCCAGAGCTTCTGGAAAGGAGGGGAAAAGGAGGGACTAAGCAAAAAACCTCAACATTGGGGTGGCAAAATTTTCTTTAGATCTGCAGCATCTCCAGCTCAGCCAAGTCTGTAATAGAATTGCCCTTCTGAACTCATCCAGCAGTGTTAGAATCCACCTGGGTATCGCATGGAAGCTGACAGCTACCTCAGGATGAACCAAGTGGGAGCCACTGACATTTGCTAAATTATTGAATTATTATTCCCTCCTTCACACCACTCCAAGGAAACATGAAGCCATTTCCTGATAAAAGCCGTCAGACATAAATTTCACACCGGGCAACACCAGCGCTGCTCCCAGAGCCCTGCAACCCAGGGATCTGCAGTGGCACAGGCTGAGTTGCATCCGTGATTACTCCCTCCTCGAAGGAGGAAGGGTGTGCCCTCCTTCCAGCCATGCTCAGTCCTGGGGGATTGCCGAGGGGTGACCTCCAACCCCTCCAGCTCCGACTCATTCCAGTCAGGTACAGGACAGAACAGTGCCCATCCCCACCCCCGCTCCCACGCCAGGCAGGTTCTGCTGACAGATCACCTCCATTTCCTCCTCATCCCGAAGGATTAGAAGGATGTTTGCAAGAGGTAAAGACACAAGCCGTGGTCAGGGAGCACTGCCTCTCCCAGCTCAAGCAGCCTGACAAAAATCAAGCCACCCAGAGATTTCTGCTTGACGTCCTGGGAGCCCCAGGTTGGCCCTCCATGGCTTGTGCTGTTTTCAGAGGATGCTGATATAAAGCACCAAGGATGGTAAATCACATCCTCCTTCACCCACGCTTCTGGAAGCGAGTAGATAAAACACTCTTCGCTCATTAGGAACTACCAGAGGTTTCCCTTCCTCCAGGATGCCCCCACAAAGCAGGGATTGGGAAGGAAGGAGCTCAGTTTCACCTTGACACAACCCCTGTGCCTGCAACACTTACCTGGCTGGCAAGGCATCCCTCCTCAACACGCCGAGAGTCATCAGCCTTCAAAGCAAAGCCAAAATAGCTCAACGATTATTTTTCTTCCCCCATCTGACACGGGATTGCAGCTCCTCAGGCATGGGGAGGAGGGGGAGCAAAGTAATAGTAATAATAAAAAGAAAAAGGCTATTATTCTGTAGGCAAAGCTAATCCTGTCACACATTTTCTTCCCAACAGAAGCATGATAGATCGAGTCCCACTGGGTTCTGCTCACAACTACACAGGACGAGGTGTTTTCAGCTCCCTTCTGCCAACGCAGCTCAACGAGCAGCAAGGCCTCACCTCTTCTAATCATTTAACTCAACACGAAGCCACCCTGGTGCTCTACCCCAGCTCTAGAAAGTCAGCCCGAGCCTCAGTATGGCCTTGCACGGAAATAGGATTACTTTGGCCTGGAGGAAAAAAAGAAACCACAACATGAAGGTCACCCATAAAATCATTACACAGATCCCTCTTCCCCGGCTCTTAGAGAAAAACCTTTCTCTGAGAAAAGCCCTCAACCTGAAAGGAGAAACACAAAAAGATATGTACATTAATGCCATATACCTCCGTCAATTTTTTTCCTCGTGTCTTTAGAGCAGTTGTTTACTGCAGCCAACTGCAGAGAAATTACAGTAGCTTAACTCTCCAACTCCCTCTAAAGGATTAATCTTCCAGTGAGCATGCTCACGCGGGAGCCCTTTCAGCACTTGCATCCATTTCATGAGTGAGGGCTGCTGCACACATGAGGAAATGCCATTTCAGGGCTCCAGGCACAGCGAGCAGCCCCCAAAGCAAGGGCTAAAGCCCTTCCCAGGGCTCCACAAAGGATCTCTGCCCAAGCCTCCAGCTCCAAGGAGGTTGAAAGATTTCACGGCCATGGCCCCTTTCAGGAAGGAGGGGGGACCGTGGTTTCCCTGCGACTCTCGTTTGAAATGTCTGACCTTGGCTTTTCTCTACAAGCTGGTGGACACTTCATCCACTGAATCTGGAGTCAAAAACAGCTTCTTCTCACTGGCAGTTTTTCCTTTTGCATCACTTGTTGGCTCATCTTTGCTTTTCAAAAAGGATCAGGAAGATCATTTGGGGTGCAGGGAGGGGGAGGGGAGGGGAAATGTTCAAATATAAAGGAACAGCTTTAAAAATCTAGTTGTCAACTCTGCATTACAGTTGGTAACAGATCCTGAGACACATTTAACTCCACAGATTAAGGACCCATGCAAATGAGGATTTGCTGGTAGACAACAAATCCAGTATCTAAACAAGGCTGTTCAAGTAATCTTGTCCATTCTCTCCTAGACCACTGTGGATTAAACTGCTCTATTTGAGATATTTCTCCCTCACCTTAAATGATGCACCTCGAATCAAAGCCTTCCTGGTGAAAATAAAGCTCCAAAATTAAGGTCAAATACACTGCAAAAGTAGTTTCTTCCATTTTCATCTTCTCATATTCCAGGGTTCTGCCCTTCCCCTTCCCATTTATCTATTTTATGTCCTGTTGCTTAATTGCTCTTTGTAGCTGAAAGAGATCCAAGCCTCCCCCTCCCCCCAAAGGCTCTTATTTCAAGTTTTAAACCCAGCTTGAGTGTAGGACACACAGAGACCAGACTGCAACCCCTGAGTCCAGGGAAAATCACAACCCCTGAGCCCAGGGAAAATCCAGAGGGGGCGGCAGCCCAAGGTGTGAGATCTCTTCTACAACCACCTAAACATGTATTTATTTTTCTAAAAGGTTCTTGAGTGTCTTTGATGCCCATGAAGGCCTTTTTATGTGTGAAGCCCTACACATGAATCCAGAAAAAGGCAGGATGTCAGGATAGTGTTAAAGAAGGGCTATGGCTGCGTGTGACAACGAGCGCTCACCATAGCGACCGTGCCCGTAAGAAATGGGAAAACGTATGGTGACACTGGATATTTTGCTCTGTTGTCACCTAAATAGAATCACCCACAGAAAGGGAATCTCTGTTACCATGCATTAAAATAGAGGCTTTGTTTTATTTATAAAGCATCCAAACTGGTTGGTTTGGATGTGTCAGAGCACAGGCTGTTCAGCCACCCCTCCCTGCTCCATCCGTCGGGGACTTAATGACTGATGACTGCACTTCATCCTGCCCTCCCCTCCCACACATCTCAGGTGCTGCTGAGGCTGCCCCAGCTCCTCTGAGGAGGGTTTGGAGCCAGGGTGGGATCTGCAAAGAAAAATCCCAGACTTTGGAGAAGGCAGATGTGGAAAAGCCTCGCTGGAGGAAGATCATGCCCTGCGCTTCCTCCTCCACTGCAGGACTGCACCCACATGTGAAGGTGGGATAGCAAATATGGAGTTATCCTGACCTGTCATTCCTAATTTGGAAAGCAGTCATACTCCCTGAGAGTTTAGACTTTGAAGATTGACTACTATTGATTCTTCTGCAAGCAAACAGGCCAAGCTGGCAATCAGTCAATAATAAGCAATTACTCGACAGCCTCTTATCTCCAGATGCCAGCCCAGACAGCTCGATTCATGGAGGCAGCAGGTCAATAAATCAAAGCTGTTCTCAAATTTTAAAATATCACCATTTAAAAACCCACCCAGCCTTCAAACTGGCTGGAAGAGCAGCCAGGTCAGGGGGGTTCCTGCAGAACAGTGTGGTGGCTATCACTAATTTACAGAACAGGAGACAGAATGTGATGTGCTGAAATCCACCCCTGACACTCCTCATCTCTCAGGGGCAGCATGAGTGGCAGCTGGATGAAGATGATGATAGAGGAGGAAGCAAAACCCTTCTCCTTCTAACAATGATTTGCAGGGGAAAAGCAGAGTAGGGCAGCCTTCCCAAAACACTCCTCATTCCCAGAGGGCTCCCTGGGACCCACCTTGCTGCCCACCAGGAGCCCCAAACACCAACAAAACCATGTTTAACACCACCATGACAGCAAATTGATGGTACCCTTGTAATCCCCCTGCTGTGACCTCCGTGCCCTGGGTGCACAATTAATCATTTCATCCCAGGAAATGCACTTCTTTGCTTTTTCATGGCCTGAACATGATATAAGCACATGAACCAAAGGCTCCTCTTGAGCATTTCAGTGTGACCCAGAGGTGATGCTTTAAATGCAGTGGTGCCAACAGTGCAACAAAGAAAATCAACCTTGCTAAAAACTCACGGAGCCATTTTATGTCCTTGGTGCAGACTCCCTTTACAGGCTCATTTATATGAGAAGAGATTAAAACTGCCTATATAATTTGCAGAAGAGTGAGCAAGCAGCAGCAATGCCAGCCCAGTGCAAAGGCAACCTTCTATCTATCTATCTATCTATCTATCTATCTATCTATCATGGCAATGGCAGTGACAATCTTCCATCTAGTTCTGCAGACTCCAGAAACTGCTACCTTCCCTCTTTGTCCATGGGCTCTTGCACAACTCATGGAAACAGCCAAAAAGTCATGGAAAGTACAAAAGAACAGCAACACTGAAATAATTCTGCTGGTGCTGCTGGAGGAGCGTGGTGGCCTGCAGGACACAGTGTCCTGCACATCAGGAGCTACCCAGGGGCACAGCAGGAGGTAACCAAGGTACCAACAAGCACAGTCAATACAAGCCCCTCGGAGCCCATGGAGCTTCCAGTTCATGCTGCAAAGTGTCCCAAATTCATCAAGTTTGGGGCAGCTCGACCACCACACTGCAGTGTAGCTGTGACCCCATCTAGGCTGGCTGCCACAGGTCCAAACAGTGCAAGAAAAGAATAAGGAATGACTTGGGAATATCCTACCATTGGTCCCAAGAAGGAAAGTGTTTCTATAATGATGACCAAATCTTGCAGACTGAGCATCTCCAACCATACTAGCTTGAAAAAACAAGAATTTGAGCCTAATATCTAAACAAAATGGGGTGACCTGCTGGAAACAGGATCAATCTCATAGCTGGTACTCAATCTTCACATTCCACTTGCCACAAAATTCAGGCATCTGAGCATACATCATAACTGTCCTCAGCCTTCAACACCTTCCAGAGGTCTGGGAGGGAAGGCTGGGTGAGAGGCAGAAGATAATGGATTATTTCACCTGTATTTGCCAGTTGGGTCAGACTTCTTGAGGAGGAGCCTACTGAGGTTTTCGCTTCCAGCTACACACAGCACTTGGGTCCTTCCAGCAGCGGCTGGGCCAGCAGGAAGCTGTGGGAAGCTATGCCCAAAATCTGAAAAGGATTTCTTCTCTTCTTACCCACAGAGCATCTACAGGTGGCTTTTACACTGCCAGCCTTGTCTGCAGCACCGTGGCAAAGCATGGGAGAGCACTCAGGAGGAAAAAAATGTGTTAATGTATCTTCCTGTATCACTCTCACCATTTATAGAGGAGCTACAAAATGCCAAAGCAGCTGACAGGATCCCACAAACCACACTGCAGAGCTCCAGGGGATCCTGAGTTTTGTAGAAACCAGAAATATTTTCACACAATACCTGCAGTTTCCTGGTATAAAATATAGATCCTTTTCCAGACGTGCAGATGAGCAGCGGGTCAGTGCATCCCTGCTGGAAGGACAGTCCAGTGCTAGCACAGCTCTGAGGAGGAGCCTGCAAAGCTGCTGGAGTTGCTGAGCGTGGAAAATATTATTTATTTGTCCATAAAGGAGAGCAGCCACACTGCCTGCCACAGGCCTGGCTCCCACAGCCCCTCTCCAACCTGTGCTGTCCTACTCCACACAAGGAAAAGAACCCAGCAATGTTACAAACCACAGCTGTGGCAGTAAGACAAGACTATTCTTCACCTTTCAGGACAAAAGCAATGCCAGTTGCAAGACACTAAGATATCACAACCTGCCATTCATCCTCCCATCTCAAGGCACAGCCATTCCATACAAAAGCTGGAGATCACCTGTCGTGCTCTGCTTCCTCCTTTCAAATGCAGCATTGTGTTAGCACCAGGATCCCGCTGCTTTGGGGCTGGAAGTGTTGCTAGAGCAACAAAAATGCTGGAAACTAGAGCAGAGAACAAAAGGAATCCATGGCCCCACCGAGGATGTGATCAAGGAGACAGCAAAAACGTGAAATGGGACCAGGAGACCTCCCTTAGAGCAGGGAACTGCCATCTCCAATCCTCTGCTGGCCAGCGTGGTAATTTAGCAAGTAGATCATCCCAGAAATTACAGCAGCTCAGCCCCATGTCTGCTTCTTATCAGGAGCCCCATGGCTGACCAGGGCATTGCTCCTCCCCATGATCCATCCTTTCATGCCCAGCACGAATGTGCCATTCACAGCTGACTTCAGTGCAGAGAGAGAGGAATTCAGCACAGACTTTTCTCTAAAGACACAGGAAATCCTTGCTTGCACATCCAGCAGGTTGCCTTTGCAGCAGGAGACATGGCCAGAGTTCCTCTCACTGGACAAATCCAAACTAGGCAACATCCCAGAAGTTCACTGGGCTGGGTAGACACAATCAGCCTCTTCATGGGATCCCACTGCACCTTGCAGGGCTTAACAGAGTGGCCCTTGCTGCAAGAATATGGATGCTTTAAAAAATGGTCCTCAGAGCAGATGATTCAGGGACTTCTCTTTGTCCTCTGTGGCACCTTCACACGGAGACCCTGCACCCAAGATGTGTGGAGAGTGTCCTGACTGGAACTGTCACCCCTGGAGCTGGGGAGGGGGTGGATAGCAAACATCAGGCTGTTGTGTGATTGCAACTGCCAAAATCCATCCATGAAGGTTTGTGTTCGCTGCGTCAGGATGTTTGCAGCCCAATTCTGATCCTGGAGAACTTTGGAAGAGCTCAGAAGACCCTTAGACTGCACACACACTTGGATTTGTTTGCCCTACACTAGTGACAAGGGTCTGACTAACTCTGTCTCTCAAGATTAAAAAAACACTGTTTAAGGACCACCTTTTTCATGTAACAAAACTGTCCCTCTGTACCTGATCTTCCCATCACCTGCACCAGTGGCTTTAACCCTGGCTCTGCCAACAACTCCCAGAAGGCTCTGAGAGGAAAGTGAGCCCCTTGCAGGAGTCACATTTGCTACACAGACATTTACACCTCACTGGCATGGGATTACAAAGCACTCAAACCAAGCAGCAGTATCAGTCCTGGAGGTGTCTGGATTGAAGCATAAAAGCAAAAAAAAGTTTAAGCAAATGCTTCAGTGAAGCTGATGAAGACAAAATCCTCGGGGTGGCTTTTGAAAATGAGGAAAGGCAGGGCCAGCTTCAGGGAAGTGAGGCTCAAAGCCTGGCTCAGAGCTGGCCTCACCTTGTGACCACCTGCCCAGGTTACAGACCAAGCAGCAAAGAGGATGAACAGTATTTATCCAGCCTCTGGATTACAACTCAAAGGTGGAGAAGTCTCAGGAACTGCTGAGGATCCCAGCACCGAGAGGCTGCCTGGCCCTGGGCACTGAGGGCCAGGGCTGCTGGAATGCTCAGTGAGACTCCAGACCTCAGGAAAACTGAGGGGGTTTCCTGCAACTTGATCCAAGGTCCTGACAGCACATGGCTGTGACTGTGACCTTCCAACCAGCCCAGCAGCAGTGCCCAGATGCCTCCTCACAGCTCTGGGAGAATCACTGTCCCCTCCAGGCTCCTGCCTTGCTCCACAATGCACCTTTCCCATGGCACGCAGAGCAGGTGAGCACTGGGATGTGGTCCAGCCTCACCTCAACTGCACCCATGGTCCAGCTTCTCAATTCCAAAATAGCTTCTTCCCCATTTGACCCATTAAAGCAAAAACCACAGAGAAATACAAAAAATTCAAACACACAGAATGACAAACACTGAAATATATATATAGTATATGTATTGTATTTTTATATCATTAAAAATAAGTAAATTAATAAATTAATTCAAGAACCTGAAGCCTGGTCCATCCACAATTTTTGCAGCTTTTTAGCCGTGATAAAAGCACCCTTATGCAGGATAGTTCTGTTGAGACAGGTCAAAGTCAGACCCACAGAAAAGCTCTCCTGCCACACCTGTGTTCACCAGCTGCAAACTGTCCCGAGCCTTCCCACAAAGAGTTCAATGTGTGTATCAGCATCACACAAATACAATCTGAATTAACAGTCATCGCTTTCAACATGCAAAGGAACTGCCATGACCATCCTGTCACTGATTATTTCTACAGATCCAATGCTCATGGGTAAACCTGCAGCTGATGGTAAAACATCCCATCTGCTCCCTGGCTTCCCTGCTCTGCTGAGGAGGGCTGGGGGCACCCCATCCAAAGGGGTCTTTATGCCATGGAAGCAGCTCACTTCAGTCAGGAAGGCTAATTCTGCCAGCAGAACTGCATCCATGTTCAAGCCATACAAGACACCCACAGAGCGTTCCCAGGCAGCATTCCGGGATGGAGGCATGGCTCACACCTACCCACATAGCCAGGGCTTGGACGTGCAGCCCTGCTCCCCGTGTCTGTGCCATTGTGTCACCAGCAAACAGCTCTCCCTGCAGTGCTGAATGCTCTGGAGTATTAGGAATGATTACTCTGATGCATTAATGTTTGCAAGTCCCAAACCCACCTGTCTGACTCGAATTCCAGAGCAGAGCACTCAGCAGCACAGCCCTGCTCCTCTTCTGCCTGCTCTGGGTCTGCCCTGGGCCACGGGCTATTCCCCCAAGGAGCTGTGTTCTTAACAACCCATGCCACTTGTAGATCCCTCAGCACACCCCTGGAGGCTGGCAGGGCAAGGAAAGGGGCTTTAACCTGATTTTGGGCACCACATTCCCTGGAGAAGCTGCTGCTGTCACATCAGCAGCTCAGGGGGTCTCCCAGAAAAGACAGAGGTGTGAACTGCTCCTCCCAGTGACGTGGTACAGCCTCCTGTGGGGACGGACAGATGTCCCCAGTGTCACGGCACAGCTGGGGCTCAGGGTAGGAGACACGGCCCCAGATGATGGCAGGGGATTAGCTCCGAAACCCAACGTGGGCAAACAGCCCCTCAATTCACATGGAGATCAACAACCACTCTGATTCAAGTATTCCTGCAGAAAGAAATGGACCAGATGACCCACTGTGGTCCTTCCAAGCTGATCAGTGTGGTGATTCTGTGATCACCTGTTTTCTTGGGAATTCATCTGCAGGCGTGGCCTGTGTCCATCAGTCCCCAGACAGCAAGGGAAGAAAAATCTGTTGAGACACACGTGGCTGAAAACCCAAGGAACAGGGAATGTCTGGCAGAGGCAGGAAACCCTCTCTTTCCTTCTGCCTTTCCTCCCCGGGTGATGTGACACGCAGGGATATTTCCAGTTAACACAACCCTACATTGGCCAAAGCTTCACACAGTCCTGACAATGCAGTGAAAAAACAATCCTGGTTGATTTTCCTTCCGTGCAATTTAACTTTCAGTGCTGAGTATAACACACTCCTTCCCACTCCTGTGCCCAGAGCCAAACAAAGAGGCTGTGCTGGAGAGGGAGGTTTAAGTAGGATTTAAGATCTGCCTTGAACTCCTGGTGGCAGCCCACGATGGAGTGGATCCTACCCAGGCTGAGCAAGAGACTGCAACCACATGGGTTTGTCACATGTGGAATAAAAGAAAATATTGAGAATTTGTGCCAAAATATTAAGGGTTTTTTTTCATTAAAAAAAAAATTAAAAATAAAACAGCTGATTCAATCAAGACAGCAGAGTTTTTCCCAGGGCTTCTGCAAGGTCAGCTGCAGCCACAGCCAGGCTGTGGGCAGGAGGATCCTGCATCATGACACAGCAGGGCAGGGCATGCTAGTGGGGGGATCCAGCCCTTGTGATCCCCTCCCTGCTTTCCTCCACTCCCCTGCCCTGAAACCAGGCCTGAACCTCCAGCTGCAACTGCTGTGCTCTTGTAAAACCAGGTAAAGAAAAAGTAAAAAAAACAGAACAAAAAAGAAAGGTCACTGAAGTGACACTTTCAATTTTGCTTTAGGAAAATCCTTGACAGGTTGTCAAAGTGGATTTGTTTATTAAAAGTGGATTTTTCCTTGCAAGGAGCACAGAATGTCTGTACAATAGATGCCATAATTGCCCAGGTTTGTTAATAATTGCATCGGCTGGAACAGGATGCATTAGCCTAATTTAAGAACAAAATAAGAACATATGAAAGATCACAGATCCCATTTTCAAGGTGAATCCAAGGCTGCTATCACAAGTCCAAAGAAGAGGTGCTGGACACACTGGCTTTGATCACAAACAGTTCATATATTACAAAGTACTTCTAGAAGTTTTCTATTCTCTTCATCAGGCCTAGCCATGATCTCAAGGAATAAAGCCAGAAACCAGAACATATAAAGCAGTGAACATTATGTAACTCACCAACTCTTACCTAGTGGGGATGATCTATACATTTAAAAATTAACATTCAGCAGTCCTTCAACATTTCCAATTAAGGCTTCAATACCAAGTCAGGCCTTTGAACTTCATAAAAATATTACCTCTGTTTTACAGATAGGAAAAACATTACAGGCAGCAAAACATCAACCAACCTTGCCCGGACAGTTCTTTGACTTCTTTTGTTTAAGCTGCTGACTGCCCCATTGCCTGGGTACACTGCAGGGAGGCTGCTCTCACTGCAGCTGATGGCAAATCCCTCCCTGACTTCTGTAGGTTTGGATCAGGTCCCAAAACTCTTTTTAATATAATACTCCAGTCTGTGTAATCTTCTGTCTTATGGAGGGTCAATGCTGCAAACTCTCCTGCACTTAAGTCCTGTTATCTGTCTGCACTAATTCTGCATGGAGGGCATTTCCTCAGCCCTCTGCTCAGCACCACGTTCAGCCCCAGGCAGACAAGAACCAGGCAGCTGCTAAGTAAGAGGGAAAAAAGCAAACAAACCCCAGAGATTTACCTTTCTCCAACACTCAACCACACAGACAGTTCCTCCAAGACTCTCATTTCGCACATGGGACCACACTTCAGGAACCCTGGGACACCCACAGGTTCTGTGTTCTGTGCTTGCAAAGCACCCTCCATACTTACAGGGCAATAAAAATTAGCTTAATTAATAATACATCAGCAAGAAAATGCTAACGAGCAGCCAGCAGGGGAGAAAAGGACTGTTGTCTAATCTCCTTGTGTGGACTGCTTGCTTTGGCAGGGATCAGCAACTGCATCAGCATCACCATCCCGGGCAGGGAGAGCTCTGAGTCACCGGGGACACACGCAGGAAACATTTACATCTCTCTTTAAAGGCAGACACTGTTGCATCAGGAGTTACTCTTGGCAGCTTCACACCAACTTCCACTTGTGGAGTTTTGGTCATTTAAAGAAGAATTTCGACTATCCCTGGGCACTCAGTGCATAAATACACACAGACACGGGGCCTCCTCCAGCAGCTCTTTGGCCACGTCTGCAAATTCTGCAGCTCTGCCCACGCTGGCCTTGAGCTGCTGGGTCACGAGTGGGGGCAACCAGATTAAACCTCCCTATTCTTGGGAGAACTCTGGGAATATCCAAGCCATTTCCTTAGGGTTTGCCCACCCTAAAGAGGCACGGGGGCTCAGATCTGTGCTGAGGCACATCCCAAGGCAGACAATGGAAATTCCCCCTCCCAGCTGGTTCTCCTCCTGCTGCCTCCCTTCTGCAGGAGGCAGTTCTGGCACCCCAGGAGTGCCAGCCCGGGGCTCACAGCTCCAAGGCAGCCCTGGAGCTCATCCCCGCCAGGGCTGTGGGGAGGTGGCTTCCTGCAGCCAATGGAGCAGCCGCCGCTCCTGCCTTTCATCGGGAACGTGGCTGGGAACAAAGGCCCGGTAGAGAAAGGCAAGTTGGCTGGTGAAACTTCCCAGCACTGGCCAAGGCCCAGGCCTGGCAAATCACCCTCATTCCTCATCACCTCCTGCCCTTCTCCTCCTCCTCTGCAGCCCGGGGATCACACTGGGTCAGTACTTGGGCCCACGCGCTGGACAGGGATGGGGATGGGGATGGGGATGGGGATGGGGATGGGGATGGGGATGGGGATGGGGATGGGAAGGATCCAAGTGTCCCGCGTCATCACTGACACAGCCTCAAGCCACAATCCCAGGCCAGACACAGGCCACAATCCCAGCAGCAACAGCCACAGAATGTGCACATTCTCCCTGCAAAAAGCACCAGCATCTGCAGCAGGAGGGAAAATTTGGGCCTGCTGTCACAACAGGGGCAGAAGATAAATGATGTCTATAAAACAGCCTCCATGAGGGCAGCCTGGAGGCTTGAGAAAACATCAAACCAGTAAGGTTTTAATAAAAGCCATAAATGATTAAGGCCAATGTGCTGTTATCAACCTAGAGCTGCATGAGAAAAGGCAAACTAGAAACACAAGAACATAACCAGACCACCAGCACAAAGGGTACATTCTGTAGGGAAGGAGACCATAAAACTCACAAAGAAAACCCCAAAAGAACTGCAAGTCAGGCATGGAGTTCACTGTGTGTGATAGAAATCTGAAAAAAACCCGAAAACCATGAGAAATACAACTTGCAGCTACTAGAAAGCAGAGTGGAAATAAAAGACAGAATATGATCCCCCCTCGCTGGCCTTTCCCAACGCTGCACGCCGGAGGCTGCGCTCGCTCCTCACGCCGTAAATTCCCAAATTCAAAGCAGACAGATCTGCAGTTTGTTTGCTCACTGGTGGCACCTCCCTGGTGCGGGGGGGATGTTGATTAAAGGACAGCCAGGCTCTTCTCACCTCTCCATACCGGCTCCTGAAGCTACAGGATCTGGCACTACAGCAAGAGGAAATATTCCATCTCATCCGAGGGTCATCTTTAAAGGAACAGTCGTTGTTTCTCCTCAAAGCGTGGCAAAAAAGATTAAATATTCCAGATGTCACCCCCAGGCCCTACAGGACACCTTACAAACAATCACCTTTGCATATTAAGAAGGCCTTAAAGCACCGACTGGAAACCATCCTAGCAAGTGTAAAAAACACCCTTCCTAATCCAAAGAACAAAAGGATTTCTAATGCATGGGATTCACGGATCCTTAATGTTGCACACACAGAGCTGATAAAAGCTACTACAAACAAGTCTGCAACTAAAAGCACCTAATGTTACCAGTTCAGCGGTGGTGCTTTTTGCAGAACCTTCTGGGTGTTGATTTAATCCATCAAATATTAATAATACTCTTCAATTAATAAAATATTTAGACTCATGTTTTATATTCTCCTAACCTGAAGGTTTACATGCAAAGTGGCAAGATCCTACATGGAACCCTACAAACCAGCTCCCAGCCCATTGTTAATGCTTTCATCTCCCCAATACAAATGTATTTTTTTCTTTACACCTACAAACCCACACTTGTAAATTTGCTGCCAACCCCAGTGCACGTAAGAAATGCACCAAAGCAGAAGTTAATTTCTCAGCTCCCAGTGAGTTAAACACCCATCTCCTATTTAGTGCAGGTCCCAGTGACCTCCAGGCTGGAGGTGCTGCCCCTCCAGCCCCCAAATCCTCCTCTCAGGGCAGGAGAAGCTTCCAGCTCTGGGTGACACCCCAGGAAACAAGATAATCAAGAGAGGACAAATTAAACTATAGGGAAGCAACAGTAAAAAAATATACAGGGTTTTTCCACCCAGCTGCTCCCACCTGGGCTGAGCTAATCCAGGATCAAACCTGGAGTCAGTCTGGAGGTTGGGCACAGCTTTGGAATCACGGATTTGGGACATTTGCATTCACCAGACACCGAGGAACACCACGTCTCAATAACTCCCTCCCAATCCTGCAACAGGCATACTTTCAATTCCCAAATCAGCAGCTGGATGAAGCATGTAATTTTGAAACCCATTAATCCTTTCTAAGTCTTCTACCATGTGCATGTTTAATTTCCCACTTCTTGAAACAATATTATGATTTTTGAGAGAAGCAGAGCTTCTGAATGCTCTGGGTCAGCAGTATGAAACATCCCAATTCCCACTGAAGTTGGATAAAGCATTGGGGTAATTTGCCTTCTGGCTTTGAGCCTGTGGGAGAAATTACCTATTAAAACTTCCTCTGAAACTGCAAGGACTAGAAATGTGTAACTGGAGAGGAAGAAGGCAGCTCGGATTCCAAAGAAACCAGGAGCTCATGCTAAAAAATGAAACGGAGGAGGGAAAAATGTATTTTATTGCACTCAGGGCTGTACTCAAATGCACCAGCAGGTCATGGCCAAGAGCCCCGGGGAGGCCAGGGCTCCCTTTTGCAAGTCAACATGCTCAAATCCTTCTGCCCACATCTGCACTTGAATTCTAAATTAATTAAAAGTCTGGAGGAGCACTCTGAACAACTTTTACCACAACCAAGGCCCCAGCAGAGCCCGCTGCAGCTCAGACACCTGGACTGCCATTCCCTCTCCACAGGGCTGCCCTCGTGCCGTGCTCCCTCCGGCTCCAGGGATGGCTCAGGCCATTTGGCTTCATCCTGGCTGCCCTCTGCTCCCAGAAGCAATAAACACCTCCTTCCTCTTTTTTTAGCAGCAAGGGCAGCAGGAGCAGGCACGTGTTGCTGCAGCATCCCAAGGCTCCTGGAGTGGCTCTCCCCACGCCACAGGGGACGGGCCGGCGCTGTCTTTGGGCACCACTGATCTCCACCCAGCTCAGCTCCCCAGTCTCTGCTGCTGCTGTGAATGCTGTACCGAGCTCAGAACACCTTCTGGAGCAGGTACTGGCCCAGCTGCCCCAAGGATATGTAATCACGGTCATTATTTTTATCCCTGTTTGCATCATTTCACATTTCCCTGTAACGCTAAGTCACTTACCTGGCTTTATTTTGAGTTTCTCCATGTCAGCCCTGTTATCTTGCTCCATATTTACTTCCTCCCCAGCTGCACCACCTGCAAATTTCCTCCGTGTCCATGTGCTGGCTCTGCAGGATGATCAGCCTTATGCAAACAGAAGTGGACCTGAATTTTCTGCTCTACCACTCAGCATCTCCCTGTCCTGAACTGACACTGCCTCTGAGAGCTCTGCTCCAAGAAGGAGACACTGAAAAAGATGGATTTCTTATTTAATAGCCCATCCCCACCCCCAAGCCAGCCCCTGGGACACACAGACAGCTCAGCCCCAGGCCAGGTGGGCTCACCTGGCTCAAGATTTGCCTGTCCCATGTGCCAGGCAGCAGCTTTGAACCATCCCAAATGGAAACCCCGGGCTCAACGAGCTGGGACAAAAGCAGATGGCAAGACAATGGTGGGGATCAGTCTGGGCATTAAGGAAACATGGATTCTCTCAGAAGAATACTTCCTACTTAAAAAGAGGGTATGTTGGATGTCCTTAATACTTTGCCTATACTAGAATTTAAATCAAATTAATTAAAAGCAGGAAAGCCTTTCTATTTTAGATGCAGCAATACCACACTGAGCGCTTTTCCAAGCACGGTTTGTTCTGGATCTATGAACTTCCCAGAGCCTGGCAGCCAAGCTAAGCCAGGAGGGCCACACCAAACTCTTCCATTCCCTGCTGGATTTACTTTACCACTTCAATCAGACACCAGCCATCACCAAGGGACATCCCTGCCCACACACCCACGACTGCTCCCTGATCCACCTGATCCACACACAGCTGGGTGAGCTTTGTGGTGACCTTTGGCTTCAGGAAGAAGGAACTCTCCAGCAAAATGTGCCTTGAAGCACCCCAACAGACCCTTGGAACCTCTCAACAGTCCCACACAAAATACAACCCCCCTCTCATCTCCTCTTTTTCTGGGATGCAGTGACCCAAACCAGCACTTTGCCAGGGAAAAGCAAGAGGAATACAGCCTGCTGCCACCCACCTCTGGGGCACGGAGGGGAAGAGGCAGAGCACAAAGGGCCAGGCAAGCTGATCAAGAACAAGGCCCTGGACTGGTGTTTCAGATCAGTCCCGGATCATTGCAATAGCAGCTGCCCTCCTGCACATTTGGAATTGGGATACCCTGGGGCTCAGGGATGCTCGTGCCTTCTTCACCTGGCGCAGCTGCTCCAAGGTGAGAGATCCAGCTCCACCTGCCAGCACAGCTCCAGTGGGCTCTCTCCATGGAGGAGCTGCTTGTTTTCCTTGCTGTTGTTGGGATTTTTGCTGGTAATTGCATCTCTCTCAGGGCTTCTGCTGACGCAGCGATGGTGGAGGGGACAGCAATTATTTTGTATTCATGGACAGAGAACTAAGTGGGCAAAACTTCCCAAATGCACACCAAGGCTCTGCTTTGGAAAGCGAAAAATAAGCTACCTTGGTCTAGGATCACCTCTAAACTAATAAAACTACATCCCCAGCAAGGACTTTTATTACTATTTCAGCAAGAAGAAATGAAAACTCATCCTCTCCAGCCAGCATAATTATATTGGAAGAGTTATTTTAAAGTATAACCCAGGCCTTTGATTCTGCCTCGACTGACAAAACGTTCTTCAGATGCTCTCTTCAGTCACATTGACTCAGTCACATCAGCTTAACACAACTGAAGGGCACTTCTAAAGGCTTTCTTAAAGCTTCACAAATCATATTTGCTCGTTCTGTTATTAGTTAAAGTTTCTCTATATGCAAGAAAAGGATGAGTTCCCAAAGGGCCCTCTGCTAGCCCATAGCATGTGAGAATTCATGGAAAAAGTAAAAGTTAGCATGCATTTGACAGAGGCTAAGACTCTGTCAGGGCCAGGGCAGTGTGTAATACATAACTGTGTTAACCAAATAATCCCTGTGCAGAAGCGCCTACTTCAGAAAAGTTCAAAACCCTCCCCATGAGTATCAGAGAGGGAGAAAAAAACACCCTTCTTTCCCTGCACAAAGACACAGTCAGAACGCATTAACCTGGTACCGCAGGAGAAATTTAACACAAGCGGAACAGAGGTGTGTTGTCCGTGCTCAGTGTGGTGTGAACACACCTCACTGCACTCCAGGTCCCCAGGGAAGCAGCTGCCCTGCAGGACACAGCTCTGGAGAGGGATGGTGGGGTTTAGAATGCACCAGGTTTTCCTGAGGTAACTTACTGAAATGGGATGCTAATTAAAAGCCACAGAGCCCTCTCCTCACTGGCAGGAGCAAATGAGGGAGGGCAGGCCTGCAAGCAGCGCTGGACTGTGCGACACCTGCCAGACAGAAAGAGGGAATCTGCAGCACTTCCCTCCCAGCCCGCTGCTCCAAGGCACTGCTCCTCAGGTCCTGGCTTCTCCTGTGAGCCCTCCTGCACTCAGGGCCTGTTACAGGAGCCTCCCTCCAGGCAGGGCACAGGAAATGTAGCCCCTCGATGCCGTGGGGAGTTCACTGGGTGGGCAGGGGGCTCCGGTCGAGCTCCCAGCACCGTCTGGAGGGGATGAGAGCAGGATCAAAGCCAGGGCAAAGCCTCAGCATCACAGCTGATCTGAGAACTGCTCCGCCCCAGAGTCCTCAGCCATTGTGGGGAGCTGCTGGGTGCTGAGCCCACCCCAAATCCAGCCCCAGCTGGGTGCTGAGCAGCCAGGAGATCTGCCCTCTCTGCCGGCTCGCTGCTTTAGAGATCAAAGCTGCACCTCCAGAGGAGAAGTTACAGCTCCGAACACAGAGGAGGGGAAAACCCATGGAAAATGCAGCGTGACTTCTGAAGAGAACCACTTCACTCAAAGCCACACACGCACCTTGCTTCCTGCACCAGCCTCCCCAGGTTACCACGAGCCCCAGGAAAAGGATCACGGCTTGAACCCCCCGCTTTTTCAAACTCACACCAAATGAGCATTTGAGGAAACACAAGGGCAGCTCATTACCTCCACCAAACTGCTGCAAACTGGGGGAGCAGCATCAAATCCAATCAACATGCACAATAAAAAACTGCCTGAGCAAGGCTCAGTTCCTCAAAACTCAATTCCTTAAACTTGAAGCTTTAGTGTCTAAAGCATGTAAAAGCCCCAAACTGGAGTGGATATAAGACACTTGCTAAAGAACAGCAACAGCAAAACCAGGTTTCTCTGCAGCCTCGTGGTTCCTGCACCTCAGGACTGCAGCACAGCCACTCACCTGACAGCTCAACTACTCCCCAACACAGAGATCACCTGGGGCAGGTAACCAGAAGAGAACAACCACGACTTAGGAAGAACCTGATGCTCACACAGATTCTCCCTCGCCCATCAACACTAAGATCTGGCAAGGAGCTGTTCTAGACGGGACGTTTTTGTCTGGAGCTAAGTGGCTGCCAGCAGGGTTGTCTGCAGGTGGTTGGGCACTCCCTGCAGACACACAGACGTCACCTTCCCCACCTGCCCCCTCCCTCCCAGCTCTCTGCTGGGAGCAAGTACCTCCTCCCAAAAACACACCCCTGCTCCTCTCCTGACCAAGTGAAACAACTCCAGCTTGCACATGGCAGAACACCATGGATGTGGGATGTCTTTCCTTGCTCTCCCACACCAGCATTGGAGAAGCAAAGAGTTTCTCCTCCAGTCCCCACATTCCAGCCTGACTTACACCAACTTCCTCCCTTTGGCCTCAGAGGGGTAACAGCAAAGGCAGATCTGGCCTCAGATAGAACTGAGTCCATGGGGGAGGGGAGGAATTAAACTCCAAATGAGTCACTGTTCCCTCCCCATAATCCACAGCAACATCTGTGGATATTACGCCTGGCTCTAAGAGCAGTGGTTCTTAATGCTCTGCACACAGGGCAGACCCAGCCAGAACTCCTGGGAGATGTTTCCCAAAATAAAACCTGTGTGTCTGGAGCATTGGGACTGACCTGTGCACAAGGAGCTGATGAGTTATGAGCCAAATCCTGCCCCAGTTACAGCCGTGCCATTCTCCCGAAAGCAAAACAGGACCATGGAGGTACAGAAGCACTCGAGGGGTGATTCCTCTACCACAGGGAAAAATTAACACTGATCCTCTTCAAAAGCACAAGGGAAAAGCCAGCAGGATCAGGCCAACTGTGACAGAACAGAAAACATAAAGGAAGCCTTTGACAAAACTCGGACCAACAGTGATGGGAACCTTGTCTAAGTAACAAATTCAAGCTGCCTGCAGCACTTCCAAAGAACTGATGCTGTCACCTGCCTGGGAGTGCCACAAACTTCACCCAACACAGGGCAGATGTCCCGGGCCAGAGCACAGCCCTGTGAACAAGGCACTGCAGAGAGAGGGCAGGCCAAGGCAGCAGCCAGCCTGTCACACCTGGATGGTCCCAGATGCTGATCAGTGACCATCCCTGGCTGTGGTCAGTCTGTACACAGGTGCACACCGGTATCACAGTCTGCGTGTGATGCACACCTGTATTATATCCGTGTATGATGTACACCTGTATCACAGTCTGTATATAACTGTACACCTGTATTATATCTGTGTATGAGTGCACACCTGCATTATATCTGTGTATAACGCACACCTGTATCAGTCTGTGTATAATGCACACCTGTATCATAGTCTCAGTATGATGCACACCTGTATCACAGTCCATGTATGGTGCACACCTGTTTCACAGTCTGTATACTATGCACACCTCTCATCACCTCGTGGCTCTCTTTGTGCATGAAGGCTCAGCAGCCAGCTCAGCTGCAATCCAGTGTTCACCTGAGGGCACAGACTTATAAAAAGTTTATAATCTCTAGCACACGCAGGGCAGGAGTTTGAGCCTGGCACGACGCGCCGGCCCTGTGTGCCCTCACACCCCCTCAGCGTGGCTGAGCCTCTCGGTCACACAGCCGGCTGGTGTCAGCCCGCGGCACTCCCCGCTTTCCCGGGGGCTGCGGGGCCGGTGCCGGTGTCTCCCCGAGCTCTGCGGGGCTCTGCGGGCACAGCCGGGCGCGGCCCGGGCTGCTGGCACAGGCTCCAGGCTGCCCGGGGAAGCTGTGGCTGCCCCAGCCCTGCAGGTGTCCAAGGCCAGGCTGGACGGGGCCTGGAGCAACCTGGGATAGTGGAAGGTGTCCCTGCCCATGGCAGAAGGTGGAATGGGATGAGCTTTAAGGTCGCTTCCAACCCAAACAATTAATTCCATGACTGATGCGGCCGGGAAGCCCCGGTCCCGTTCGGGAGCGCCCAGGCGGGTCGGCGCGGCTCAGGGGAGGAACAGAACTATTACGTTGTTCTCGGAGGGCCGGGACTGGGAGCGCTGGAAGCACAAACTCCCGAGCTGGGCTCCCCCGGGATGCGGAGCCCCGGCTCCCTCCGTGGGGCTGCTCCCGCCCCGCGGGCCCGGGACCCTGCATGGCTCCCGCCCGCCACCGCCCCGGACCCTGCATAGCTCATAGCGCCGGCCCGCCCGCCGCCGCCGCCGCCGCGCCCGGCCGAGCCCCGGACTCTGGATGGAGCCGCGCCAGCACCGCCCCGCCGCATGGGAGGGCCCCGGAACATGGATGGCGGCCCCGCCGCTCCCCCCTCCCGCCTCCGCCACACGCACTCGCTCCCATTGGGGGGAGCCCCGGAATCTGTATGGCACATACCACTGACTCACCGTGGAGGGGTGTAACTTATACAGAGTCCCGGGCCCCCCTACACACAATGGCAGCAGCTCCCACATTCTTCCCCTCAGAGGAGTTGGACTGAACCATGGGGCGGCGGGGGCACGGCCCCCCTCCCGGCCTCCGACAGAACCCGCCTGGCCCTGGGCGATACCACTCCACGCTCCCCCATCTTCCTTCCCCCCGCCCGGGTAGATGGACGCCACCGATCTCACTTACCTCGGCATCCACTGTGGCCATGGCCGGAGCCCCGGAGCGCAGCCCCGCCCCCCCGGCGGCTCCTCACGCCTTGGCTCCGCCCCTTGCCCCTCATTCTTCTCAATGGAGACGCTCGGCCGGGCACGGCGCATGCGCGCGGCAGCATGGCGGCCCCCAGGGGCCCTGCTGTCCGTACGGCGTCATGGCGGCGCCCGTCGGGAAGTGCCGTACGGCCGGCGCGGGGATGGGGATGCGGTGACACGGGGACAGCGGCGGGACGGGGACGGACCCCGCGCTGCCCGCACCGGCACCCCCGAACCGCGGCTCTTCACTGTTCCTACCAAGAGCCCCCGAGAGCCCAACACACCTCGAGACTGCGGGGGGAAGAGCAGCCGCCGTTCCCAACTGAGCACATAACGAGCTTCCCAAACTTTCAGCAGCACCCAGCAGCAGAACTTGCCCAAAAAACCTACATAAAATTCCTGCAAACTACCAGAAAGAGTCAAAAAGCCTTTCCGTTCTCCTGCCAAAACATTAACCATTGAAAATCACTTGCATTTGTAGCTTCTCCCACTTTGGGGTCATTATCAGCCCAGCTCGTGCAAGGTTTTTGGCATCCGTCTCACCTAAAGTCAGGGATGGGGCAGAGGGAGCAGCTCGCCCTGGCCCTGCCCCTTGGAGGGGTCATTTCCAGCCTCTTTATTCCCTTTCCCACACCCGAGCACCCACAACAGCTTTAACCCTCCCAAATCCCGCAGGGCCCCTCCTAATGCCCAGGCCCTAAACCCATGATTGTAAAACAATTATCCCTTTTACAGCTCTCCGGTAAAGCAGAAAATAGCACAACGGGGGAGATAAACACCTCCGAGGGCTCCTTGGCCCCACAACTACATCGGAAGCCACCCAGGGAAATCACACCTGCCCTAGGGAGACACAAGGATGGGCAGGTACAGCTGCACCAGCCTCCTGGACAGAGGAATCCTTGTTTCTTGGAGGGAAACAGGAGCCTTGGAGTGCCCTGACGTCAATTTACACATTTGTTATCAGCTCTCTGGGGGAATATGCTCCCTCCCTTGCTTCTCAGGCTGTTCTCCTGCAGTCCCAGCCGACACCTCGGTCCCCCGAGTGGGCAAATGGACAGTTCTGTTCCAGCTTCCTCACGTGGGGCAGCTCCGATCTCTGCCCTCTGTGACCAGGCTGGAGCTGTGCCAGGGAAGGTCAGGCTGCAGATCAGGAAAGGGTTCTTCCCCCAGAGGGTGCTGGGCACTGACCAGGCTCCCCAGGGAATGGGCACGGCCCCAAGGCTGCGAGAGCTCCAGGAGCCTTTGGACAACGCTGCCAGGGATGCACAGGGTGGGGTTGTTGGGGTGTCTGTGCAGGGCCGGGAGCTGCAGTGGATGATCCCTACGGGCCCCTTCCAACTCAGGACATTCTTATTTTGCTTTGTAGCGAATCCCTCCCCCTGCAGTGCTCTGAGCCGGGAGCAGTGGCCGTGGGGGACCCCGGTCACCATCTGCTTCCAGGTGCCGGGGCACGGCTGGGGTTATCCCGCTCCCATCCCACCCCTTCAGCCCCTGGACTCTCCCGGCACAGCCGTGCCAGCCCCGGGGTCGGAGCCGCCGCTGTCTCGGGGCATTGACCGACACCGAGGGGTTTGTGCTGCTGGAGCGGCGGTGACCACGATGTCCCCGGTGCCCGCACAGACCGGGCTAATTCGGGCTGTGGGAGAAGTTTCGACAGCTCTATCCGAGCATCCCCAGCGGGGCCAGCACGGGCTGTGTCCCCCACGCTCACGCCGGGTCGGTCCCCACCGCGACCCCGCAGACCTCCCTAGCAGCCCGCGGGTGCGGAGGCACTCGGGGGCGGGCGCGGCTGTGCGAGGGACCCCGAGAGGCTCCAAAAGCCGCTCACAGCCTCGGGCGAGCCCCCAGGACACCGCGAGCGGCTCCGGCGCCGCTCCGGGTGCTGCCGTCCCGGGAAGGGAAGGAGGCGCCGGCGCCCGGAGCGCGGCCCGAGAGCGGCGGCAGCGCCCACCCGGCAGCGCCGCGGTCAAAATAAGAGTCCCCGGGCCTGGGGACCCGGCCCCCGCCCACTCCATCCCCTCGGAGCAGCCTCTCCCTCAGTTTGGCAGCGGCAGCTAATTAATTAATTGATTAATTAAGCCCCCGAGAACCCTCCGCGCACCGGCAGTCCCGGCAGGGCCGTGGCAGCGTCCCCGCGGAGCCCCCGCCGCGGCCCCTCCGGTGCCTCCCACTCCGTGGGGACACAGAGGGGCCCCAGGCGTCCCATCGCTCCCGGGTTCGGCAGGGGGATGAGCCGAGGAGGGCGGAGGCAGGGTGGGTGTCCTTCCCCTGGGATTCCCCCGGGATGGGGCGACTGCTCCCAGCATAAAGAACCACCTCGGAGCGGGCCGGCTGGAAAGGCTGTGCTCCTGCAAGGGCCGGTGTCAGCCTGGACATCACCAACTGGGAATGCTCAGCATCACCGCATCCCGCACTGGGGATGCTCCACGCGGGATGTAGGGAATTGCCTGCCTTCACCCCTGCTCCTACAAGCGGCCACGCACTGGGGTCCCAGCAGCCCGGGGCGGCACCGGGACGGGGATGAGGGCGGTGGGTGAGGCCAGGCGCGCATCGGGACGGGCTCTGGTGGCTCCTCTCCCCTCGCATTTGCTGCAGCTCTGTCTTTTTCAGATGGACACAGGGACGCAGCAGCCACTGGGACAAACGTCCCTAAGCCATCGGGGAGGGAAGAGGCTCCCGCAAGAAGGAGAAATAACCGGGAACACACAGGGCCTTTGCAGCCCATCACCACCGGCCACAGCTCTTGTCCACCTCAAACCCATCGGCTTCGCCTCCTGAGCGAACGCCGGCGAGGCGAGGACGGGATGTGTTGTGCCACGAGTTTTCCTGGAGAAGCTGCTGGGAGCCAGGGCAGCCTCGGGGCTCAGCCCGGGGCAAAGCTCTGGGCTCGGCCGGGCGGCCGGAGCCGCCTCACAGCCTCTCCACGGCCGCGCCGAGCTCCAGCCGGGCGGACATCGCCCTCTCCTGCCCGAGCCGAGCGAGCGGCGCCGGAGCTCCACATCCTGGGATTCCTGCCAGCAGGAAGAGCACAACCCAGCCGCCCCAGCGCTTCCTCCGGCCGCAGCCGCGTCCTTCCAGCGGGACCGTCCCACGAAGCTTCCCATGAAGCTGTGTCGGGGGGATTTTTGGGCGGGAGATCAGGGAAAGGTTCTTCCCCCAGAGGGTGCTGGGCACTGACCAGGCGCCCCAGGGAATGGGCACGGCCCCAAGGCTGCCAGAGCTCCAGGAGTCTTTGGACAACGCTGCCAGGGATGCACAGGGTGGGATTGTTGGGGTGTCTGTGCAGGGCCGGGAGCTGGACTGAACGATTCTTGGGGTCCCTTCCAGCTCAGGCGATTCCATGGTTCTATAATGCACTATGGGAGCGAGCAACAGTTACTTCAAACCCCCAGGGTCTCCCCACCCCAGCGATTCCCCTGCTGAGCTGGAGGGAGCCGTGGCTTTGCTTTAGCCTGGGCTACAAACCAACTTCCAAGCTCCAGCTCCCGTGTGGATACCTCCACTGACAGCCCCAAGCCACTTCTCACAGCCAGGTCTCGGCATCCAGACACCTGAGATACCACATCATTTATGATCATTACATACCCCGAGCAAAACACCTATGGTCTTAAAAAAGATCATCTTTATTTACATTTTTCCAGTTCTTTACATTTGGGAGTTTAAAAGCCAGGACAAAAATACTCCCCAGAAGCCGTGGTAAACATGGAAAACTGCGAGTTTACATTTGAAAGCCCAGTAATAAATTGCACAGAAGTCTTAGGTTGTACAGAGCCATCACAAATTGTTGTATAAAACCCCAAAATCTGTAAAGAGAACCACAGGAATAAAGAAGTACAGCCACGAGTAGTAGTACAAGAAAGGGCACAAGTTTTGAGGGTTTTGCCCCACCAGTCTCTCTTGGGGATGAGGAGTGGGACATTCCTGTTGCAGAGAGTTGGAAATATTTTAAAATATAGAATAAAACCCAAACAGAGCCTAGAACACCCTGTATCTCCTCTCTTGTGCTGGCTCAACAGGAAAACTTCCTAGCAGAAAATATTTACTCTTACAAAACTCCTGGAAGTTCAGTGGAAAGCTAAAAAAGAATCATTGTCCAAGAGAAAGAAGAGCCTTTGCATCCCCCATCTCCCCTTTCCCCACCTTCTGCAGGCAGTGGGACAGCAGATGCCAAAGCAGAGTTTAGGAGGACACAAACAACACTGAAAAAGCCAAATACACAAAGGTGGAACATGTGGAGAGCAGAGCAAGAACAAAACCATGAAGGACGTAAAAGCAGCAGGAAAAAAAAAAAACTGATGAGCTGATGATATTTGTGGTATTTTCCATTGAATACTGAGTTTGGAAACAATTAACTCACAAGCTTCCCTCATGCCCCACTGCTCCCTCTCCCTATTTCAAACAAACTCAAAAACAATTGCTTCAAAAATCTGAGCCGGGAATTTGAATGAATTCCTGTGCACTGAAGTTTTCTACCCAGAGCTGGGTTTCAAATAACAGGGTTTTTTCCTCTTTATTCCAGTGTTCAGCAAGAGGAGTGGGGGATGACCAAGGGCCTAAGGGAGCTCCCCAGGACTTCAGGAGGTGGCTGTGGAGAAGGGACACAGCAGCAAGGCGGAGGACAGAGGGATTGATCCTCTCTGGAGAGGGCAAGCAGACAAACCCAAATCCAAACCCAAACACTGGGGTTTGCCCCATTTTGCTCATCCTAAGCCCTCATACACCCCAAGGACCTGCTGACAGTGCACTGGGGCCACACCAGCAGGGGGAAGCTGGACTAACTCCTCCATCCTGCAGTCCTGGCCCATTTCAAAGGGTTCCACGAAACATCACCAAGGCTTTTTGTGTCAGGCTTCACTTCCCTGTGCAGCCCTGGGACGGGCAAGGCTGGGAGGGAGGGTTGGAAACCACAGATTCTCACTCTTTATTCTCACCCTTGCACAACAACGAGGCTGCCCAGAGACAACCCCGGGGTGACAACCTGCTGCTCCCTGGCCACAGCCACCTCACAGGGCTGAGAGGGGCCTCTGTGCAGCAGCTGTGCTGTGGAGCAGCCCTGGCATCCAAAAGGATGAGGCCCAACCTGAGGTGAAGCTCCAACCCCTCCTGCTCCCTGCACAGCAGCCGGTGGTGATGGCCACCCCTCACCAGGGAAGTGTTCCCACTTGATCCTTGCTCTGCAAAGGGGACGCCGTGCACAGCAAGAGGTCCCAAGAACCAGTTTGTAGCAAATATAATTTGGGAGAGCAAGCTGAGGTGCACAGAAGGGGAGCTGGGTGAGGCTCCCTCCTCCACAGCCTCCACCAAGGACGTTCCCAATGTACAGGCAAAACAAGGAGGACAGCTGCTGGCTGGGAGTGTGGAAGGACAGCCCAGTGGCTCTGGCCACAGTGAGCAAACAGCAATCTCATTTTCTAGCCAAGGAACATGGGCTGGACACACCACCAGCAGCTCAGCTTCAGGGATGGAGAAGGAACCAGGAGCCCAGTCCTGATCCCAGCCCCAGTGGCCTCTCCCAGAGCCTGGCTGGGGCAGGAGCTGCAGCACAGCCCAGCAGGTCCAGAGGCATTGACAGTTCATAGGAATTTTTCCAGAGGTGTGGAAGGGTTTGGGTTGAGGGCTGTGTGCAGCCAACAGCAAGGAAGGCCACAGGAGCTGCGGACTGGGCCGGGCAGGACAGGTTCAGCCAAGTGGGAGGAAGAGGAGGAGCACTGGGGAAGAGTTGTACCTGCCTTTAACCAAAAATGCTGCTCATGGCAGGCCAGACCACCAGACAAAGGAGAGTCTGAAATGATGGAAGCTGAGCAGAAGCACAAGCTGAGCAGAGATGAAGAAGGATCTTTGTGTCTGAGACACAGATCACAACCCCAGGCTACCTGCAGTGACAACATTTAGGCAACACCTGCATGCTTCAGACATGGCATCACCAACGTAGGGGTGTGGGGAGGAGCCTTTTTCCACTTTTAGTGAGTTTATTCCAAATGGCTCTTTAGGAGAGAGCTTGGGCTGGTGGTCTCCAGCCCTTGCAGCCAGACCTTGGCTGTGCCCTCTCCATCCTCCTGAAGGGAGGGTTTGCTCTCCCCTTCCTCCCCACCCCTGTCAGACAGCAGCGAGCACTGCCCAAGATGCCCAGGGCACAAATCCTGGATTTGGGACACGGGGCCCAGGAAGCAGCAGGGCAGTGGCTGCTGTCTCCAGAGCCAAGCCCACACAGTGCCAAACTCCCTCCAACCACGTGGAATTATGAGCCTGGCACTGTGGTCAGGCCACGCCGTGTTTGTTCTCCCCCAGCTGCCTTGGCAGAGGTCACCATCCTTCCTGGTGAGAGCAAAAAAACCTCACTTCATTTTGTAAGAAACCAGCAAGGTGCATTCCTGGATTTGGCATGAACAGGCACATGGATCAGCATCAGAAATGGATGAAAAAGCACAGCGTTTCTCTTAGAATAATTTATTAAATACAGCATTAAAATTTGTATTTCTGAATTCAATCATTAAAAACAAAACTTCATCTCATATACATATATATATTTATATACTCAGGGACAATGACAATCACTCTATCAGCATCGGTGCATGTTGTGCCAGCACTGCTTGGAACAGCACCTCTGCTATACTACCCTTAAAGCAGTCCAATGCTTAAAAAAAAACCAAAACCAAAATAAAAAAAGCATTTGCAAAGACAGAGTGCAAAGCAGGGCCTGTCCCAGCTGCCTGCGGGGTGTGCAGAGGTGGCTGAATGAGGAGGCAGCGGCTGGAAATGCTCCTAAAGGTCACTGAGATATTGCCTGCCCAGCCTGGGGCCGAGTGGGGACTAATTCTGAGGTGCCAAAGGTCTGGAGGCCACAATTCCAGCCTGGCTGGGCACCTGTGGCTCTGAAGAACAGGGCTTATGGTTTCCTCAGCTTGGGCAGTCAGTGCTAAACAAGCTAAATAGGGCAGGGGTGGGGGGGTAAAAGCACAAAAGAAAAACTGAAAGAAAAACCAGCTCGTTCCTCCCCCCTCCTGCCGGGTGCCGCGGAGGCCGCGAGCGAGGCCCCGCTCCTTGTGTGCCCACACGCTCGTTGTCACAGGGTGCTGAGGCTCAAGGACACACGGTGGCCCAGTGGCACCACAGGCCCCTGGCCCAGCAGCCTCGTGTGCTGCCCCGGCAGCGACAGCCGCTCCGGGGAGAGCCCAAGCTGAGCCCCAGGAGGGTGGTCCCAGAGGGAAGGGATCCCACGGACAGGGCCCCTGGGCAGACTCCGAGGTAGCATCAGACAGACTTTTGTAACTTGATGGTCACATAACTCTGGCCTGGGAGGAGAGGGCACCCTGCAGGAGATGGGACGTGGGATGTGGTCCCCCTGCTCACAGAGTGACCATTATCCTGTGTGCCCAGCAGTGGGCAAGGATGGGCTGTGTCCCACAGGGCACTGCGGAGGAAAGCCACCCGTGCTGGAAAAGGGCACCCATGGAATACCAGGCTCTGCCCCCACAGCTCACTAGAGCTTATCAGAAAGTGTCCCCACAGCCACAGGCTGCCAGTCACTCCCCCCACAACACAGGTCCAGCAAGGGCTTGTGCTTTTGGCTTTTTTGAAGTCCCTGACCTTCTGAACCTGCTTACTCCAAGAAACCTCCTGCTACCCTTAGGACCTATGAGGACAAGGAGGAAGGGCTGTCAAGACCATTTGTGGAGAGCACATGGCCCCTAAAAGAGGAGAGAGTCCACACAGCCCAGCCTTCCCCTGCAGTGGAGCCAAGTCAGGAGCGTTTCAGATAAGGCATCGCAGGTGCTTTGATAGTAAAGCAGTTAGTGTTGACTACAGTACTGGAACAGGCTGCTGCCGAGGGCATCCCGTGGGCACATCCAGCTCTCCAGCACTTCCTGCAGCAGCAGGAGACAGCTCAGGTCCCCACACCTCTCCTACACACATGCAGGCTGCTCTGGCTGCCCTTTTTGGTTTTTTACCCCCTCCCTAGAAAGAGACTTAAAAAGCCCAGGCTGGGATGTGCCAGGTCCCCCCCCAAGCAGCCAGAGAGACAAGAAGATGCCTTGTGCTGTACCAGACTTTGCCACAGGCGGGTGCCCCGTGGTGCCAGGGGCTCGGAGCAGGGCAGGGCTAATTGCCATTGCTGATGCTGGAGTTGGCACTGCTGCAGCTCTGCTCGTAGGATGGAGGTGCCTCTGCGGGGGAAAAGAAGAGAGAGAGAGGTTGTGGTGGGTGTTTGGGAGGTTCTCTTCACCCCAGAATATGTAACTCAGTGCAGAATGAAGCAACCCACTAACACACACTCCCTGCCAGGACCTCACAACCTGCCCTGCTGAGATACCTGGGGTTTGTAGGATTTAAGCCAGCCAGTCCCATCCCTGCCCTGATGCCCACAGAGGTTAAAATCAGCACCTCACAGTCCTGTTCTGCTCCTCCCCTTCTCTCTCCAGCACCTCTGGATCACCCGTGCTCCGTGTGCCCCAGCGGAGGGCTGAAGTGACACAAGGAGTGTCCCATTACCCCAGTGCAAACAGAGGGGCTGATTTGGGTGGCACTGTGCTAACACACACTGCCGGGCACTGCCACCCCAGCAGGGCTCCAGGAATCCAGCAGGCTGGGATTTCCCCGAGCTGTTCCACCCTGGACAGCTTCTCAGCTCCCACCCCCACAGCTTCAGACCAGCTGCAGGCCCACTCCAAGTCAGACAGAAGATTTCAGTGACATCATTTTCCTGGCTCTGCTCCCACCAGCCTCACCACAAGCCAAGAAGTTTTTCTATCAGTGGGAGGCTGAAAGCTCATTTAAGAACAGGGAGATCCTCTCACAAGGAGCGCAGGGCAGGCATGGGTGCGGACACGGGGAGGACAGCTGGCTTTTACAGCAGGAAGAGGGGACTCCTCCAGAGGCTAAAGCAGGCAGAGAGATGTCACAATCCCCTCTGACACCAGCCCCCAGCAGACTGGCACCTCCAGATTCCCACCCAGTTCATAGCTAGCAAAGAGACTGGCGGTGGGAGCCATCTACCCCCAGTTCCAGCCCGTGCAGATCCCAGGAGTGTTGCTCACCATAGGGGTATCCCCACGTGCTGTACTCCGGGGGCAGGATGAGCGAGCTGGCCGTGGGCACAGGCACCACGTTCCCCTCGGCGTAGTAGGGGACAGTGGCTCCCGTGGACAGGCAGAGGGTGGGGTGGTTTGGGGAGCCCGTCTGCTCCGAGTCTGCCCTGATCTCCTGGAAGCTCAGTCCTGGGGCGTAGCTGAAGGGCTGCTGCTGGGAATGGCTCTTGGTGGGGATGGAGACATTGTCCATTGGGTGGTAACCGCTGGCAGCCTCCTCTTCCTCCGGGGGGGCACTGGGGACCACCACAGATGGGATGTGCTGGATGGAGCGGGAGGGGCTCAGCGGGACCCTGTTCACTGCAATGTTACCAATGTAGATGGGGAGAGTGACAGAAACCTCTGGAGACTTGAGGGAGACCTGGAAGAGGAGGAAAAACAGTGACATCCTCATTATACATGGCAGTGGGAAGGTTCACCAGGCGTCAGGACCACCCACAGCACACAGCTCAGCCCTGGAGGGGGCACAGAGCCACAGCCCAGCCCAGGATGCTCCCCAGGAGCACTGAACTCACCTGGATGTAGTAGTCGATGTGTATGAGGCTGCAGCCCTGCAGAATGGACTGGGGCAGTGCTGGAACCAGGATCTGCTCCTTCCATTCTGCATGTTTCCAGGCTTTCACTCCTGAGCCTTCCACCTCTGCGATGGTCCTCAGGTCGTAAATCCAGCGCTTGGATTTATAAGCCACTTTCTGCAGAGACAGGAGGAAACAGAGCTCGCACAGAGGCTGCAGATGGTCTCCTGTCTCCCCCAGGTGTAAGTCAGGACACAAACTGCTTTGTCGAATAGGCACAAGCACAAACCTAACAGGCATGTTCCAGAGCAGGAATACATTGTTATGTGATAGACCAAGTAGGGATAAGCAGGACAAGTTCTACCTCCTCTTTCCCCAGGAAGGTACAGAGGGACAGTCAGAGATTTGGCCTCCTTGCTGCCACCTCCCAGCCACACGCAGGAGAGATGCACACTGGTGAGAACTGCCCCGGTTTCACAGAACCTCTGTGGGGTGGAGCACCAGCACAAGCCAGGGAATGGCCCTCCTGGACACTCACCTGGAGCAGACTGGCCACCACAGCCCCCGTGTCCCGGCCGGACTTGTTCTCTATGTCCGTGCGGAGCTGGATGGCCTGGCCCACGATGTACCCCTTCAGATCCGACGTGGCTGTCAGGATGATGTTGCCACTTTTCACAAGCTTATAGTTGAACTTCTTGGTGATGGACATAGTGTTGGGCTGCTGCAGGATGGCAGAGACAGAGGTGTTGGCTCGAGAGAGTCAGAGAGGCTCCAGAAAAACACTCATGAGATTTAAAACAAGCAAGCAGAAATATCTGTTCTAAGGAAAAGCAAAGAACCAGCAACATGGCAATGCCACAGACAATGGATCTCACTTCTCCAGCCCCCAGTTCTCCTGTCCTATTAGTCACTCTTCCCTCCAAAGCAAGTTCCCTAAACCCAGGTCTCTCCAAGCACCTGAAGCTATTGGCAAATATGTCTTTCTGCATGCTGAAAATTCACCTAAATCTTTCAAAGCAACACACACAGGAGTCAAAACTCACCTGGAGCAGGGACTGACAGCAAGGCAGGAGAGATATCTCACTGACGTTGTCCTGCCCTTGCACAGTCACAGCATGCAGCCAGAGTTGTCCAGCCACACAGTGACTGCTCAGACAGCAGGACAAGGACAAGTGCTGAAGTGTTGGCACTTCCCAGCCATGTCCCTCCTCGTTCTTACCTCGATGTCAGGGATGTCGTTCAAGTTGAGAGGGCAGAGAACATAGAAGATCTTGTTGCATTTGTAGTCCTTGGAGAAGCGAGGTGTGTCTATCACAGCTTTCACCTGATGCAGGACCTTGCCAAAAGGGCCTTCAAATGATGTAGGAGCAGAGGCTGGAGTCGAGAGAGAAAGAAAAGATCATAAGGCCAAGTCAGGCCAGTTTCTGAACTGGAAGTACATGCAAAAGTCAAGGCTTACAGGGAAGGGCCTTCAGCCCCTTCTCTGCATCTTACCTGGCAGCAGGAACTGGAAGGGAAAGCTGTGCTCTCCAGCTGTCAGGACCCCTGTGGAAACATGAGTGAAAAGTAAGTGGGACAGGCTGAGAGGCCTTTACCTTGGAATGTGTGATCTGGAGAGAGAGGCCAGGGAATCACACACAACCTGCTCAGCTGCCTACAGCCACGGGACAGCTCCACATCCCATGGGCACTGCTTGAGCCGACAGGAGCACCTCTCCTCAACCATCCACCTCTCCTTGGGACAGGAGATGTTCTACATTAAGACACCCTGTCAATAAGGTGGTTTGGGGCAGGGCTTAAGGGATCCCAGTGCCACAGCAAGTGGTTATCCCCAGCTACTGACAGGGCACAGAGCAGGGCTGCTGTGTGTTTATTGTTCCTCAAGTCTTCCCCCTGTCAGGCAGCCAGGGGGGAGGTGAGAGAGCACAGGCACTGTCTGAGGGTGGTGGGGAGTTCTGGTGGGCATCAAGCCACTCTACCCTCAGCCACACACCAAGCCCCTCACAGACTGCACAGTGTTCAGGAGTTGGAACTAGAGGTTCATCCACCTCTGGTCCCAAGAAGGGGACTGAATACCTCAGCCTGGCTGCTGAGACAACAGGAGCCCAGAAAAATATTTCCACAGCATTGAAACCTCAGCACTTGTTTTCTGCAAAGGTGGCATTGAGTGCACAGGGCAGAGCCAAGATCCAGTGCATGGCTAAAACAACAGCTACAGATTCCAACTCCCCAGCCCCATCCACCCTCCAGCCACCCCATCCAGATCCCAGATTCCCTCCCAGGGCAGTGGGACAGCTGAACTGGAGCCACAGACTGATCCAGTAACACCAGTCAGCTCCCAAAGTTGCCTTCAGTAAGAAAACCACTGAGGTTTATCCACATTTGTTAAATCCGTGTATACACAAGAGGTGTTGTTTTTAAAGCGGCAGTGCTGAGAGGAGACCTGGATTCCCACTAAATGGAGCCGTGTTTGTTCTGCTTTGTAGGATCATTGCTGGAGGTACCAAAACCCCAGATCTGGCTGGTGCTTTTGTTGTTGCAAGACGGGAGGAGGCAGCCTGCCCATTAGCAACGCTGGCTCTGCAGAGCTGACAGCAACAGAGTCCTGTCGTCAGGGGATTAAGTGGATTACATGGAAAGGGGAGGTAGGGAAGAGAAGAGTAAATCCCCCCACTGCAGCCCAGGCTGGCTTTGGTGCATCGTTCATGTCAGGAAAAGCTGGATCTCTGCCTCTCTGCTCGCTCAGCCACCCCTGGGAACGAGGGACACCCCAGTGAGTGCATCCCGCCCGCAGCGCAGGGACAGCGGGATAAATAACCCAACACACTCCTCATCACGGATCCCTACAAAGGCTCGTCAGGAGAACATCACACAGGTCTATTTATACACTTTGTCCTCACAGAGAGGAGCACGATTTGCTCATTGCCATCACCTCCCTGCTGGTTCCCCTCCCGTCCCCCAAACCAACCCGAGTTATGTAGGCTAAAATGCAGCACTCGGCGCTGTCACCAGGTGGAGGCACAAAGCCAGGCTCTGCCCAAGCTGCCGGGCCTGATGCTCCAGAGCTGGGCAGGCACGGAGGCAGGTGTGGGATGGGACAGCCCCTCCTGCTCCCTCTCGGGCAGCCTGGCTCACCTAAAGGTGCCAGGTGAGATGCAGGAGGTGTCTTTGCTTGTTGGTTCCAGGATGAAGTTTGGCTAACGTGAATGGCTCGATGAACCCAGCCCTTGTCTGCTGCCCCGAGGGTTTCTGTTTTTTAATGGGCACCATCCAACATTGATCTTAAACCCATTATCCCTACTTTCAGAAAGCAAATGGATAAATAATCCATCGAGTCTCCTGTGCAGCTTCTGCATTGCAGTAAGGGCACTGTCTCCACCTGAAAGGGAGTGGGAGCAAGTCCTGTTCCTGCCCTGCAGAAGGGAGGGAGGTGGGAGTCCCTGAGGGTAGTGGTCACCAAGTTTCCACCAAGACCTAGAGAATTCCCAGCTGTCTGGCCTGCAGAGCCCCAGGTGAAGGTGCAGACAGTGATTCCAAGTCTCCTGCTAGAAGCATGAAATTTCACAGCCTTTCCAGGACCCTTAGGATGAGCCCACAGACTCCACTAAGTGCAAGCCCCTCTTCTACATTACAGGTAGCATCATGCAACAAATCATTTCGGTCAAACTCCTGCCCAGCTCAGGTGCACCAACAGAAAGGTGAGCTGGAAGTGAACCGGTGAGCACTTTCACAGCTTCTAACTCACAGAACACCACCAAGCAAGGCCATACACTCTCCCCAGAACACACATGGGCAGCATCACTCGCAGAGGATGTGGTTTGGCTGTCTGAATCACTGTGTGACTCACTGGCACTGATGCAGTTTCCACACAGGTAGCCCAAGCTCTGAATACCTCACCAGGTGAGAACTGTCCTAGAGGTCAGCCTAGACCACCCCCATGGTTCCAAGCAAGCCCAAGTGCCCAATGACCTGTTAGCTGTGACCCCACTGAACAGCCTGCAAATCCCTCCTGCAGCTCCTGCCTGCAACAAGCTTCCCATGAGGGCTGGAAAAGGCCCTTCCTGCTTTTTGCAGCCAGGGAGGAGTTCCCAGACCAGCTATCCCAGACTGAAGCCATGCCCTAACGCAGCTCACACGAACTGAGGGCATCACAGCAGCCACAGATCCCTGACCCCAGCCCTGAGCTGAGCAGGGAGCCAGAGCAGCACAGCGAGCCCTGCTCTCCACCGTGGAGCAGAGAGATGCTGCTGGTGACCAGCAGCAGCTCTTGTTTTCAGACCTGCTCCTTCCAGCCCACTCTCTCCCTCCCTCAAAGAGAAAAAAGCATCTTTAGGCATCCCTGGCATCCCAGAGTGGGCATTCCAAGATGCCCGCTGGTGCAGAAAGCACAAGGGCTGTTGGAGTTCAGTGCCAGAGCTATTTCAGAGAAAAGGCTTAACAAAATTCAGATGAAGAAAAGCCAATGGTACTGACCAAGATGGGAGACTCCCATGAAATCGTGGGCATGATCCAGAGCGCCTGGCAGAGCGACAAGGCAGCAGAGACCACAGGTGAGCTTGAGTCCTGCCTGCCTCCCACTGTGGCAGAAGGACACACAAATATTTTTAGCAGTAACTTGGGCTCCTTCTTGCTTCTCCTGGCAGAGGCTCCTCCAGCATGGACACAGCAAAGGCTCCATTTACAACTTGCTTGGAATTACAAAGCCATTTCCGTCTTCTGCCCTGTGTCTGGTGGAAAGTTGGCAAATCCCAAGCCAAGCACCCTTACAGTGGGAAGGGAGGTGGCAACTACTTTTAAACTCTCCAGCTGGCAACTTTGCTCCTAAAGGCTGAGCTTCCATTTCCAAATGCTGACTAATCTTGCTATAATAGGAAAAGTCTGCAATTTCCCTTGTCCCAGCCACCCTGTGAGCATGGGCAGGGCACAGACTGACCTTGAGCCAACACCCAGGTCCTGCCCCCATGGAAAGTAGGAGTAAAATCCACCTCGGCTCCCTGTGAGGGACACTTGCAGTGTCAGTCCCACCCAGGGCAGTGTGTGTCTCACCAGGCATCCATGTGCCTTGAACAGAGCCCCAGATCCCAGCAAGGGAGATGCAGCACCAGGCACAGCATCCAGAGCTGTTCCACAGCTGTGCAATAACAGCATCCAAGCTGCAAGGGGAATGCAAAGTCCTTGGGAAGCCACTCATGGCCCCTGTCCCTCCAGCCCTGAGAGCTTCAGGTAACAACCCAGGACATTTAATGTGCTAATTTCACTTGCAAGTGGAGTTTGCAACAGACGCAGTTGTTGGCAGCAGGCAGAGGTGAGCTGATTTCCCACTGTGGAGGGGGTCCATGGCCATCCAAACACCTGGGAAGAGCTGCCCTTTCCACACTGCTCTGGAACCAGAGGTTCTGCCAGGCCACCCCACAGCCTGGGCAGGGCACAGCAGGTCAGCAGGAGTCCAGCACCGCTCCGGGGGGGCTACTGAGACCCCTCACCCCAGGGGCTCCAGAGCAGCTCACAAACCACTGCGAGGGGAAAGGGCTGTGCCAGCCACGCTGAGCCGGCACCTCCCCATTCCCAGAAGCCGAACAAAGGCCACAGTGTGCTCGGCTGCAAAAAAGCTTTTCCTGAGGTTTACGTGCAGCTAAAAATACCTTGAGAAAGTCATTAGGCAGCAGAGGCAGCTGGTTTAGCAGGGTTCTGCTGTGGGGCCATACCTGCAGCAGCCTTTCCCCCTGATAGGAGTGAGGCCAGCAGAGATTGGCTGCCCCCGCATGGCCTTGGGAAACTTCCTGCCTAAAAATGCCTGGAGGGAAAGAAGCTGCTGCCCCAAACAACCTAGGGAAAAAACCAAGTCCAGATAGCAGAAACAACACACTAACAGTGCAGAAAGGCCATCTTAGTGCAAAGCAGAGAGTGACCTTGGAGATTTCCCTCAATCTACTGGAATGTGTTTGGTCTCTCCCGTTCACGGCTCAGCTGCTCCTCTCCATTCCAGACTGGGACTGGGGTTGTTCGCTGCTACCACTGGATGTGGAGGAGTCCTGGAACAACTCATCATTTACAGAAAAGAAATGCCTGGATCCAGAGGGCTGATGCCAAGTCTTCTGGATCCCCTGGTGACACTGGGTCACCATCCGGAGAGACTGTGCCAGGCTGGAGAGGTTGGGCCTGTGAGAACCTCAAGTTTGACAAGATCCAGGTGCACAGCCCTGCACCTGGGTCAGGGCAATCCCAAGCACAAAGGCAGGCTGGGCAGAGAGATGCCCAGCATCAAATGCATTGAGAGAAGCCCTGAGGAGAGGACCTGGGAATATTGGGGTGTGAGAAGCTCAGCATGCCCCAGCTGTGTGCACTGGCCCTCAGAAACCCCCCATGCCCTGGGCTGATCCCCCAGCATCGGCAGCAGGGGAGGGGGGATTCTGCCCCTCTGCCCCACTCAGGTGAGACCCCACCTGCAGAGCTGCCTCCCGCCCCGGGACCCAGCACAGGAAGGACCTGGAGCTGCTGGAGAGAGCCCAGAGGAGGCACCAGAGATGCTACAAGGGCTGGAGCCCCTCTGCTCTGGAGCCAGGCTGGGAGAGCTGGGGGTGTTCACCTGGAGAGGAAAAGGCTCCAGGGAGAGCTCAGAGCCCCTTCCAGGGCCTAAAGGGGCTCCAGGAGAGCTGGAGCGGGACTTGGGACAAGGGATGGAGGGACTGGACACAGGGAATGGCTTCCCACTGCCAGAGGGCAGGGGTAGATGGGATATTGGGAAGGAATTGTTCCCTGTGAGGGTGGGGACGCCCTGGCACAGGGTGCCCAGAGAAGCTGTGGCTGCCCCATCCCTGCAAGTGTCCAATGCCAGGTTGGATGGGGCTTGGAGCACCCTGGGATAGTGGAAGGTGTCCCTGCCTGGGGCAGAAGCATGGAACAAGACGATCTTTAAGGTCCCTTCCCACCCAAAAAAGGTTTCCCTGCACTCCCTGCAAACCAGCACACTGCTGCACCACCACATGGGAAAAATGACAGCGTCATCCCCGTGTGGGGGTGAAATGACCACACGTCTGTATTTACACTGTAGAGCAAATGGTCCAGGTCAAGTTTACTCCAGCTGCTGAAAGGGTTTGGGCTCTTGTCCGAGCAGTGCAGCCTCCCTGGCTGGTGCTGCCAGGCCCTGCCCAGGCAGAGCTGGCAGCCAGAGGAAATCACCAGCCCTTCAAAGCCATCATCCCTCCAGAGCAAGGAGAAGCTCCCGGCCCACACCCTGCCCTGCCTGCAGCTGGCCAAAGGCTGGGGAAGGTCCTCTGGCAGCCTCTGCCTGGCACAAGAGCAGGGCAGGGCTGGGATTCAGGAGGAACCGACCGCCCAGAAACAAGGACAGCCCTCCCTGCTCGTCCTGCCCACCTCCCCAGGGCTGTTTGGCAGCTTTCTGGGTTAGTGGCCTGTGCAAACAGCCCGGTCTGACAGCACTGGTGGGGCCAGATCTGCCTGGGCTGTGTGTTCAACCTAGTGCCACCACAGGAACACGTGCCAGATCCTCCTCCCAGGCTGCCTGCCCCAGCCCCAGTGGCTCTGTCTGGAGTCACAGGCGGGCACTGCCATCTCTCCACAAGGATGACAGCCACCACGGCAAAGCCAGGACCTCCAGGATGGTGCCACAGGGGGAAGGCACTGTGGGGAAGCCAGAAAGGGGTTGGGAGATGCCCTGGTCACTCCTGCACAAACACTGCAGACTCAGATGAGCCTTTATTCCTCACTCCTGAGAGCTCACACTGCGGTGTGCTGGGCCAGCCACCCAGACGTGTGGCACACAGCAGGCTGCAGGCCAGGAGCCACGGCCTGTGGCACAGCCAAACCTCTGCCTTGCCAGGCCTCACCCACGGCTACACAGGGCAAGAGAGATGAATATTCTGTGCATCACTCCCTCGATCCCACAAAGGACGATATTAGCTCCATAGCCACAACTAGGAGCCTGGAAGTTGTTCCTGCACCCCAGAAGACAGGGAATGGCTGAAATGGGGTTCCTGCCCCAGCCTCTGTCCCTCCCCACCAGTACCTGCCAAGCAGAGCTGTGGCTCTGCTCCCTCCTGCTGCACACACGGATGCTAGAATGGGAACAGGCTGCGCCTTTGGAGTACACAGATTTTTTGGTTCTTCTAGTGGAGGAACAGCAGGCCAGACCATATGGCAATTTCTCTCTGGCTACTTAACGAGTGATGCATTAACTGTGTTGGCCAATTCAAGTAGTACAGAAAGGTACCTGGTGCCTGCTGGTCCCTGTGCCATCACTTGTAGCAATATGGTCTTTTCTTCCTGCTGCCTAAAATCGGCCCTGGGGAAGACGAGCTCCTCCAAAAGTGCTGAGTTAGACTGATTCTGGTGTTGCTGATGCACAGCTCAGGTACTCTCCTCTTGAGGCTGTCCAGGCAGAGAGCAGGAAAGCAGCAGGTTTGTGTTTTGCACTTTGGGATGGAGAAATGGGCAGCCCTAGCTCTGCACTGTGCCACAGGACTCTGACTCCCCAGCTGTGGGCAGAGGTGTCACTGTGGCTGCAGTCCCAGCAGCCAGCACCCCGCTCACCCCTGCCTTCCTCTCTCTCCTCATCCACTTTTACAGCTCAGGAAACCAAATATTACATGTAAGCAAGAGGTCAGAGCTCTTCAGCTCTCGGGAGGCTGTATCAGAGCTGTCGGAAGGGAAGCATTAAGTCTGTGCCAGGGCACTTGAGGTGATGCCGAGCCATTGCAGCTTTAGCACAGGACTCAACTCAGCCTGTGGTGAACGGAGCCAATACAGGGGATTACAAACTGCAAAGAGGGGAAATGCACACATTTCCTCGTGCCATCAGCACACACAGGTGCCACAGAGGGAGCAGCCAAGAACCAGAAGAGCAACCTGCCAGCAAGCACAGCCAGAGGTGCCGGGAAAGCCTCGCTGTTCAGCTCCAACCAGAGCTCTCCTGCTCCGTGCAGCAGCCAGGGAGCACGGCCCCAGCAGGCTCCACACCCCCATTCAAGGCAGCAACTCGCTCACACCAGCTTTGCATACACACAAACACACAGCAGGAACAACCCCCAGCACTCCAACACGGGTAATGCTGCTGAGATAAACCTTTCTGGAACACTGGAGGTGCAGCAGAGAGCCCAGCACTGAGGCGAGGGCTCCACTGCTCATAAACCCCTGTGTCAGCAGTTTTCAGAGACATTCTCAATGAATTAGCAGGATCTGGCAATGCTGCAAAAAACCCCAGAGGATTAACTGATCTACTGAGGCAAGAAATTGGGAAGTGCTGAGGAAGCAGCTGTGACCCAAGGCAACTGCAGATCCTTCCATGTGGTTTTCCTGGGCTGAACCTGCAGCTCCTGCTCCTGCACCAGGCAGCACAGTGCAGCCAGGAGCTAGCACCAGCACATCCCTTATAGCTCGGCACTGCCCACGGACACCCTCCTGCTCTCACCTGGGCAGGGGCTGTCCAGGAGCATCACCTGCTGCTTTGTGACCTTCTGCTCACACCAAACAAGCAGCACAAGCCTCACAATCCTGCTTAGTCAGGTCACCAAGATTTTTAAATTCATCTGGAAGCCAGAATCGTCACCCCATGCCAACTGTTGGCCATGAAGGTGTTGTGCCAGGCCGGCAGCGAACCACCCCAGGGAAGAGGTGATGCACAGCTGCCCCTTTTTAGCTCTTTGTGCAAGAAATCTGCCAGCAGAGGAAGCGTGTGGAGCTGCCAGGAAATCCCTGCAGCGCCTTCAAGCTAACTAACAAGCTGCCAAAAGAAAGGTCAGCTGGAAATTACAGCCAGCTCCCTGCACGGGTTCAACTCAGGTACAAGGAAGGAATGAAGCAAACAAAAGTCTACCTTGGCATGCACAAGCCATCCACAGGGCAAGAGCTGTGTGTGCAGGGAAGGAACAGCCCTGTCTGGGTACAGGCACATGATGGACCTGCTCCTCTCTGGCTGAGCAAGGGCAGAGCCACAGCAGGGAGGGGGAGAGGAGCAGGAGGCTCTGCAGAGCTGAATCACTCCATTATATTGGATCAAGAGAAGCATCTCTGTGTCTGAGAGCCGTGGGTACAAGCAGTGCCATTCTGTGCTCACTGCCACTTGATCCCCTGCACTGCTGACACCTACAGAAACAGCCCCCACCCCTCCTGCATTTCTTTGCAAAAAGAAAAACCAACACCAAAACCAACACAGCAAGCAAAGTCCAAGTGGGAAAAGTAAATACCCTCTTAGCCTCCCCTCCAGGAGGCAAATAATGGAGCCCCCCTGGGAGCCCCCCGTGGGCTGAGTGACCTCGGTGGCACAGCACTGAGCTCTCCAGCGAACAGAGCAGCGAGAGGCTCTGGAGCAGCTGGCACGCTCGGCACTTCCCAGCAGCTTTTGTGTAAAGAGCCCGAGTTCATTAAACCGTGTGCCTGTGTGGGATTGCCAAGGCTGCAGCACAATCCCCTGCTCCTCACGGGTGCCTGCTGCCTCCAGCTCCTGCTCAGCCCCACCAGAGGCTTTCCCTGAGCACAGCCGAGGGTCCTCTGCAGCAACAACACCTGACACCAACCTGCAGATGCTCCAGAGGCACAGCCAATCCTCCACACCCTGGGTGCTCCGTCCAAGGCGGAGCAAGAAGGGAGAGTGCCTTAAATAAGTGTCAAAGTGGGCATCTGGGTTATTTCAGGGCCTGCCCCCTTTTTTCATGCAATGTACAGCTTAAGAAAAAACCCAAACCAGTGTGTAACACAAGCAATGGCTGATGCCACGGAGGATGAGCTGCCCCCTCACTTATTTCCATGCAAAGGTGTGTGGGAGGAGAAGTGTGGAGTCACTCTTAGAGGCTTAAAGAGCAATCTGAGCCTCAATAGTTTTGCAAACCTCCTCTCCCCTTCCCCCCACGTGTCCTCAAAGAGCACAGACCGCTGTTTTTTAGAGTCACTGCTCAGGATGTGGGAAGGCAGAGGGCGAGGCGGGTTGTTTTTCAGGCTGAGCCTGCCTCCCTGCACCACCTCCCCAGGTGACAGCACAGCAGGGGCACCGCTGGACCACGAGCCAGGCAGGACAGAGTCCTGTTTGCTGTGGGGACACCTGGGATCCTTCCTCCAGCCAAGCCAATGCTATCAGGTTGGATGAGCTGGGGATGGTGTCAGCAGACAGCCTGGCATCACCCTCTGCCCCAGGGCACAGCCTGGCTGCCAGCTCACCGCTCCAGCAGGGACACCCTGCCCGCCCTTACCTTGTTTTTTCAAATGCACTTGTTCAAAAGGAAGAGGCAACAGCATTGCTGTAGTGGGGGGAAGGCAAGAACAGAAGAGTCCTCTGAGGCAGGAGCAAATTCCCCTCATTCCTCCATTAATTTTCAGGTGGTGACAGCCCCTGCACAGATAAGACCTCCGGGGGCATGGCAGGAAGGCAACCCCTCCACCTGACACCAGGGCCTCCCCCAGTCCTGCCCTGCCTTCTGCTCCCTTTTCGGTGGGAGAAGGCACAGCCAATCCTTGCCTGGAGGAACAGGCACAGATTCACCCTGGCAGGGGTTCTGCATGGTTTTTACACACGGGCAGGACCATACCAGATGTCACCACAGTGACTTTTGCTCGTGGTGCTCTGTCTTGGTGGCTGTTGATGCTGGCCAGGGAAGGAGTCATGGGCTGGCAGTGTGGGCCAGTGGCTGGGCTGGCCCCGTGCTCCTTTAGGATTCCTTGCTTGGAAACACTTCCAACTCCCTTACCTCACCCCCACCCTGGGTTCCTGCCATCACCATCAGCCATGCATCACCACCAGGCTCATCACCTGGTGCCCCAAGAGCCAGGAGTCCAGCCTGCCTCAGTTTCCCCTCCCCTGCCTCAGTTTCCCCTCCCCTGCCTCAGTTTCCCCTCCCAGCCGGGTGTCAGCCCTGCAGGGAGGCACCCAGGGAGCACCCACGAGGGACACTGTCTGTCTGAATCTCCTTCAGGCTCACTTCAGGAAAGGCCAGGACAGCTGAGAGCTATTCCTGGAAAGCCTAAAAAGGCCACGGCTGAGTCAGCGCCGAGGCCCTGCCTGCACAAGGCCACTGCAGGGCTCCCCCAGCAAAGCCCTGCCACCACCTCTCTGCAGGGCTGAGCTGTGCCAGGACACCAGAGCCTTGGAGGAGGCAGACAGACAGACAGACAGGCACACGCAGAGGCAGGGACATGGAGGAGCAGCCCAGCCACGCATCAATGTCACAGCGAGGGCTGTGACAGCAGACAGCTCGCTCTGTCCCCGTGCCGCAGGCTGGAGCAGTGCCAGCCCCAGGGCTTTTGTTCCACAGCCCCGCAAGCCAGCACAGCAAATGCAAGGGTCAGTTACAAAGCCAGGGTCCAAAGGCAGCATCGACACTGCCCCTTCCACCTACATCCTCCCAGGGGCCCAGCTGTCCTGCCTGAAGACAGACCTGGGACAAACACTGCAAGTCCAGGACAGTAATTCCTGAGCATGAAGGGCAAATCCCCGTGAGCGCTGCCCTTGGCTGCAATCCCACACACAGGGACTGCACGGCCTCTCCCTGTCTGCTTCCCTGCAGCTGGGAATCAGGAGCTGAGCTCCCAGCAGTTGTGTCCACGCAACTTTTTGGACACGAAAAGCTAAAGAGCAGAGTACAGTGCCTGTGAGTAGCCAGCACACTGCTCCAAACTGACTGCTGGTACCCAGGGCCAGACTTTTCTTGTAATCTCACTGCAGCTCTGACAATTGTCTCTGCAATGACACCACAACACACCTCAGCTCCCAAGTGAAGGACTCTACAGGGACGGATTTTCCCTTCAGTCCATTACACCTCAGGTAGGTCACACACTGCCATTTCTTGCCTCACCTGCCTGGAGCTGTGGCAGCTCTGGAAGACATCAGCTGTCCCGTTCAGTCCCACTCTCAGCCCAGGCACGTGGCTCTGGGACCAGCTCCAGTGCAGAGCCAACAGCCCAGCCCTGCTGCCAGCCCCAGGCACCCACTTGAGGCTGGCAGAGTCTGTGATAGCAGTGGGTGACAGAGAGCACTGCACTGGGACATACACACGAGTCAAAAGACTGGGGTTTTCCATGAACACAAATTCTGGCCGCCTTTGGATGAGAGGCCTTCAAAGGGCACACTTCAGCACATGGCTTTTCCTTCCATCCTTCCCAGTTCACACTGGTCCCAGTTATCAAGGGGATGGCTCCAAGGGCAGCCTCACAAGAGCCAACTGCTGAAGCAGCTATCAAAATCTTCAGGGGATGGCTCCAAGGGCAGCCTCACAAGAGCCAACTGCTGAAGCAGCTATCAAAATCTTCCAGAGGCTGCAAACCCAACTAACAGCACACCCACCTCTTCCCACTCCAGACTCCTGCCTGGCTTTTACCACAGCTCAGCTTTACCAGGACAGATCTGACCACAAGATCACAGGTCTCCTTTGAATCATTAAATATTAGAAACACAAGTTGGAAGGAGCATTTTTCAGTGCAGCTGGAGGTTTAAACCTCCCCATAATCCACACTCATTCACAGCTCCCAACTCATTCAAGCTCAATGGCCTGCAGTACCTTACAGAGCCTCTGTGATTTTGCCCCCCACAGCACTCATAGCTGGGCTCTCTGTGCTCAGCACACCCAGAATCGGGCAGGAATGTTTCCCACTGCCCTCCCAGGCAGTTTATCTCTGACTGCAGCCCCCAGGCTGGCAGCCAAGAGCCAGCCAGCCAATGTTTCCCTTGCCAGGGACCTGAGATCAAGCAGCACTCTCACCAGTTGCTGTGAGGATGAGGTCAGTCTCCCCTCGATGCTAAAAGCTCTGCTTGGAAAATTGCTGAGCTAGCAGAAACTGCCACTTCAGTTTTACTCATTTCCTGTTATTAGATAAAACAGTATCAGAGGGCTGAGCTCCTGCTATTCTGGGCTTTTGCCATGCTCCTGTTACAGCCACTGCCTTCAGCAGGTGAACACTGGCACATCTTGATTTCAACCGGAGCCAGGGCACAGCATGAATTATTTGTGGTAAGGCTGACCTATTTACCTGCAGAAAGACAGCATTCATTCAGGGCCAGATCCCCCAGGGGCTGCTGGTGTCACTTTACCCCACAGGACAATACAACTCCATCACCACCTCTGCCATCTCACTTGGGTGGGTGCAGGGGTAACTGTCCCAGGCTGATCCTGCCAAGCTTCCAGTGCTTCTCTTGGAGCATAAGTGACACTTCCACATCCCTTATAGAGCAAACTCCTGGCTTCTGCTGACCGGCTTTGACCAGTGTTTTGTAACTACCCCTAAACACACGCCTGAAGTGGAGCAGAGTGAACCCACAGAGCCTTGAGACAGGGGAGCAGTCACTGTGACAGCTCTGCTTCAGGCACACCAGGGCCAGAGGATGCCAGCAGTGTTTGCAGGGTGGCTGCCAAGTTCTGCTCAGGATTCTGCTCTGCACAGCTCCTGCACAGCTCTTGTAGGCTCCAATACTGGCTCCCACCCTCTGTGCACAGGCCAAGGCAGCCTGTGAGGGGCATTTCACATCGAGGGGATGCTGAATTCTTCATGGTACGTTTCTGTAAAGCATCTCAGAACCACAGATCTCCACCAGGCCTTTGTGGACCGTACCTTTGTCTGCCAGGGACAGTGTGCTGTTGAAGTACTGCTCCTCCACAGTCCATGCTGTGTCATTGATCTTGTTGGACACCCCACAGGATCCAACGCAGCTCACCTTGATGGCTGTGAAGAGACAGGACACACGTCAGCACTGGGAGAGAGCAAAACCTCAGGTTAAGACTTGCTTCAGGTGCTCTATGTGGACCTGTGCAGGAGCAGTGCCTCACAAAAACACACACAGGGCGGGAAAATGGAGCAAAGGAATCAGGTCATGCTTTCATTCCAAAAGCATGTTTTCCAGCACTCCCAGCACAACTGAGCACTCCCTGCTACCCCAGTGCTGTTCCCAGATTTTATCACCTTTGAAGTCCTTGAGCTGGCTCCCTTGCACTGTGGAAGCCCTTACCAGCAGTGATGGCAGCTCCCTGACAGGTAAACCTCTCTCTAGTTTTCCCCCAAAGGAAGCAGCATTCCCTCCCAACACATGCCTCAGCCTTTGCACTCTGGCTGACAGCAGAGACCTTGGTGGCAGATGCTCTCCTTGACCCTGATGCTCTCCTATACACTTGGATGGCTCTGTCCAGGCAGGGATGAGCAGCCGAGGGCTCTGCTGCCTCCCACCCCACAAGGAGCCAGGCATTCCACCCAGTGTCCCAGTGTCCCTGGAGGAGTGGCACGTTCAGCACAAGCCCGTTAACCAGCTGAACAAGGTGTACAGCCCTGTTTGAAGCAGCAACAGAGAGCTGGACCCTCCAGTGCAGCCTGAACAAGCTCTGCTGCTTGAGTTCACAGCCCTGCCACCCTCAGAGGACATCCCCAGCCCCTGGGAGCCTGCTCCCAAGTCCTGGGGTCTCTCTCAGCTTCAAAGCATCACAGCAAAAGCACTTTGTCCATTAATACGTGTCCGGCATCAGGACCTCCAGAATGTTGCTTCCCAGCAGCCAGACACAATTCCATGTGAGGGGCTTCCTCCTCTGTTAGAGACACAGGGCTCAGCAAAGCCTCACAGCAAGAGGTGCCTCTGACCGTCCCAAAGCCAGGACAGTAATTTCAGCTGTGTTTGTGCCTTGTCTGGAGAAAGTCACCCCAGAGCTCAGCGTGACTCACTAGAGCTTGCATGGCTCTCAGAGGAGCTCCCCACAGACATTTTCAGTTAGTCTTGGCCAATACTCAGCAGGTTGAAATTAACTTCTGATGTTGACACCGGACCACAGAGACCGACAAACGTGACAGACTGGCCTTGCTGCACAGCAAGAGATGATCTGCAGTGTTACCCCCACACAGGGAGGATACAGGCAGAGTTATCATGGCACAAACAGAGCCTTCAGGGCTGTCCCAGCCTGAACATCTCCCACCCCCAATCCCACCAGGTTGTGCAAGGGCTTCAATGGAGCCCACAGAACTCCCTTACCCCATTTGCCAGGTGAAGAGTTCTGCTGGAAGGAAGGTGGCAGGATCCACCAGACAGACTCTTTGCCTATTTCACCCATCTGCTCCTCTGTATTCAAGCCACGTCTGCAGGAAGCATCTCCCTGGGAAGCAGGTGGCCAGTTTGCCTTGGCTTAAGAGCTCTCCCCCTCCCCTCCACAAGTGTCCTCAGCCCTGTTGATATCACCACCTCCACCCACCTACCAAGTCATGCTGCTTGCAACCACCTCAAACAGCCCTCCAGGGCACCTGCCTGGCCAATGTGACTTTGTTCTCCACACTGACTCAGGACAGGGTGGAAAGAACCCCAAATCCAGCCCCCTCTGCAGGGGAATGCATAGTTCTTACCCCAGTCCTGGTGAAGGGGGTGCTTTGCTACATGCGGTCAGGTGGAATGAGCTCCTCAAGGCTTAAAGCTCTAATCCCACAAGGAAGAACAGCCTCCCCCCATCAGATCTCCTGCCATACCCTCACAGCTGATCATGACTGTGAGATGAAGAGCCTGTTGCAGTCCAAGTGTTGTTTTATACTCAAGGACACAGGATAAGCAGCTCCAGATGCCAACTCTCATTAACCAGACATCAATACAGCAGCGAGGCTGACACATCACTGGCTTGGCTGTGTCCGTGAAGTGCTTCAGCATTTCCAAGGCAGAGGAAGAACAGGATAGCTTGGCCTGGGATGGGAACCCTCCCACCACAGCACAGAGCACACCTGAGCAGACACAGGTGCCCTCCCGATGTGAACCATCACAACCACCCCCCACACATCCCTGGTGACATCCAGTTCTCTTTTTTGAGATGGCAGAGCCAAAGGCACAGAGGGGTCTCAGCACCAGGAGCAGGGAGCAGTTTTAGCAGGATGGCATCCTGTGTACCCTCACACCAGCTCTCATGCTCCCACCTTGGACATTCTGCCACGTGTCTGGGCTCACAACAAGCCTGTCCTGCTCTGAGTTAGCCCACATAACAGAGATAGATCCAGTCAAATCAAGCCCAGACTCACCCGCTCCATTCCCACATTTTCACACAGGAGATGTGAACAAGGAAAACCCAGCTAAAAACTGTGGAACACTCACATCCTTCAGGAGCAACAGCCCCTGAGCAGGCTCCCCCTCAGCCTCCCTGCGCCACAGGCGTTTATAGATCCCCACCATCTGTTGCAACGCCCAGAGAAGGGGCCGACAGACTCTAATTGCAGCCCGAGGTTGCACTGCGGGGCGGAGGCACTCCTGCTCCAGGCAGGCAGGTGGGTGGGAATGCTCAGGAACACACGGTGTGGCCCATCTCCCTTCCCACGGCAGCCAGACCCGGCATCCAAAGGCAGTGGGTTTGCAGTCTGACACCCAGAGCCAGCCCCTGGCTGGTGGGCTCTGCTGCCTTGTTAAACACCAGGGCTGAAGTCAGACCGTGTCCCAAGTCTCCCTGCAGCTCGCTAAGGAGTTTTCCCAGCACAAGAGCTGTCAGCTCCAAGGCTTCCCAATTAACCACTGACATCCCAAACTGGCGTGGTCACAGCCAGCATGTGCCCAGAGATGAGGGACAGTCCCTGGAGGGACTATTCAGGGCTCCCACTGGTTCCAGGCCTTTATCCCCACCCATGGGTAGCCCTCTCCAGCCACGTTCCCTGACCATCACACACCCTGGGCTGCCATTCCAGCCCCAAGGGACAGAAAGCCACATTTCAAGCTGGAAAACTTGAAGGAATTTCACAGTGATGAAACTCTCCCCTTCCCTCTCTGCTCCCCAAAATTCCCAGTGACCGTCACCAGGCACACCAGATGCAGGACAAGCCTTGGAGCAGCTCAGGGGGCAGAGATTTGTTACGGAGCATCTTCTCCAACCTGCTCCAGAAACACGAGCTCCCCCCAGCTCCCTGGGGGAGAAATGGGGTGGACAACAGCTCTGAGCACAGGCATTGCCCCACGGCTGACAGTGGGGCTGTGGCTGGATACAGGGATTGCACATCCCAGCTCATCCCACAGGCTCGCGGAGGAGCCAGGAGATCCCCAAGCCCCCACAGGGTGGGTGATGCTGGGGGCAGCAGGTCCAGGACAGCCAGAGAGCCCCCCAGTTTCACCCCCAGAGCAGGAAAGCCTGGCAGCTACAGAGCTCTTGTTCCCCCAGGTTATCTGGGAGCTTTCAGAGGTGCCTGGTTCAAAGGTCAAACCCTTTATCTCATTCCTAACCAGGTTTTGGAGCAGCTAACCATGAAATCAGCCTCTCCATGAGCATCCCATGGGCAGGGGGAGGTACTGGGGACTTGCCTGGCTCTCGTGTACAGGCTGCTGCCCACAAGCAGGAGGAGGGACAGGGGTGTGTGACACGCACAGCTCGGGCACATGGCTCTGGGGGCAGCTGGAACCTAAAAACAGCATCAGTGGGACAGACCTGGCAAAACCAGCACTGTCAGAGCTTCTGCAGTGGAGCCACCTGAGCACAGAGCTTGTCAGCCTGACTGTCAGGAAGCAAAATGCACAGTCTGAGCCTTTCCAAGAAAATCTCGGAAATGCCAAACTGCAGATAGAGAGCAAGTAAGAAAGAGCAAAGAAGAAAAGTTTCTGCATCAGAATAGGCCATTTCCAGCTAATAGAAACCCATTAAAAATGCCTCTGGAATCCAGTGCTACCAGTGGCCCCAGTCACCTCACTCCCACTCCCTGTTTACCCTGGCTGATATGAATAAATACGGGAAAAAAACAAAGTCCAAAAACTATAAGGGAAGTGGAAGAAAGAGGCAAAGAGCAGCAAGTAGAGAAGAAATGAATGATGAAGCCATGCAGAAGGCAAAAGCCCTTCTCCCCCGCAGTCCCTCAGGGATTCAGGGAAGCGGGCAGCTCCGCATCCAGCCAGACACATCTTTAGCAACACGCTACAGCACGCGCCAAATGCTGGAAATAAAAGGAGACAGCTCAGCCATATCCATCTCTGCACAAAGTAAAAATAGAGATGCCAGGAGCTGGGCATGTCTGCCTTCTCCCAAGGTGATTTAAGGAGAGCAGCCGTAGACTTCAAGTTGCTTTTTCTCGTGACCCAGTGAGCTGCTCTCCTGGGGGAGCTGGCATTGCACCTCGGGCATGAGGAAAGCACAGGACATGCGTCCCCTCCTCTGCCAGGGGCAGGCTGGGTGTGCACATCCCTGCTTCCAAAACCCAGCCACATGCTGAGCAAGCAGAGACTCACTGGCCACCCTGCACTCAGCCCCAGTTCCCAGTGAACACCTCTGACTTCCAGTCCCAACAGTGTCACACACCTGCCACAACAGGTATGGGCAGAGGGGGAGAGACGGAGGTGCTGCATCGTGGTTGGTTTGGGTTTTCTAGGCTGGGCAGGGGAAGCAGCAAAATCAGTTCACAGAATCACAGAATACCTTGAGCTGGAAGGGACCCACCAGGGTCATCCAGTCCAACCCCTGGCCCTGCACAGACACCCCAACAATCCCACCCTGTGCATCCCTGGGAGTGTTGTCCAAACTGTTCAGTGCCCCACCCCCCTCTGGGGGAAGAACCTTTTCCTGGTATCAACCTAACCCTCCCCTGACACAACCTGACACGGTCGGAGGTGGTGGCTGTTGCGTTTGGCAGCAGCTTGCACAGGACAAACACACCATCCCAGCATTCCCTTTCCTCTGCAAGGATGGATGAAGAGCTGGCAACCAAGCTCTGAAATGGCACTTAGGCACAGCTCTGGGATTTTGCCAGCTGAAGGTTACCCGGGTCACCACGTGGCCTCAGCCAGGTCTGCTGGACCAGAGGTTCCAGCCGTCCCTGCTGCAGGGAGGGAGGGGCCCAGCCCTGCACAAGTGGGATGAGATGGATGGCAGAGCCCCTGTGTGTCTGCAGTGACCCTGCACAGGACAAGGGACCAGGGCATGCATTAGTAATGGAATCAGAGGGCACCCAGGGGCTGAGATACCCTTTGGAAAACTTGTGCACACCTGGATGCAGCTAACAAGGGAGCAGAGGAGGAGAAAGTGCTGTGGGAGTTGTGGGAGTTAAGTGAGTCTGCATGAGAGAAGTCTTTATTTCATGGAAACCAGCCATGGAAAGCCAGAGCCCCCTTTCCTCATCCCTTTCCATCAGAGCCATGGCAGACAGCAATCACCACATCTTAACTGATTCCCTCAAGCTGCCATCTGAGCACCCAGAGCTGCAGGGACCAAGAGCATCCATAAGCTGGGAATGAGCCATTTTCCATCCCAGGGGCCAGAAGCAGCCCTGGAAGAAGGGGTGATGAATCTCCCTGAGCCCCAACCCCTGACCAAACCATGGCAGGAGGGACCTGTCCTCGCTGTCACAGTGGCGGCAGGAGGTCACCTTGACACACAGCACCACAGCTCCACCTTGGAGTGACACCTCTGGGTCCAAAAATAATCACAATTTTGGGTACACCCTGAGGTTTTCTAGCCCTCTGAAGTCCCTGCCCTGGATCTGTATGAAGATGAGGGGTTTGAGGTTACCCACACTGCCAGCAAAGCAGGACCAGACAGTGCTGGGAAAATGGAAAGCCTGGGAGAGAGCAAGATCCACAGGCAGAGCAAGTTACTCTCAGTTTGTAGAGAGTGGGTAGTTCCTAGAATAGTTCCATGAAAAGTGGACACTGAGGCAGCTGAGGCAGCAAAGAAGAGCAGGGTGAGGTTTTTGTACTTTTGTACTTGATGGCCTTTACACAGAAACACATCTGTACAACCTCAGAGCAGCTCACAAGACACACGACTCCCTCGTGCATGAATATATTGAGACACTACTAATTAAACCAACAACTCCTAATTAATTCTCAGCTGTCCCCATCCTTCTGGGTCCATCCTGTCAGATCTCGAGACACAAATAGTCTTGAGCATTTCACAAGCCAGTGAGGCAAGAGCAGAGCTTACACCAAGTGCTGGAGGCAGCAGAGGGTTTGGCACAAGGTTAAGGATTGTCTGGGGAGGTTTTTATCTTCTTCCTTCCCAAGAGCCCAGCACAGGGGCAGGAAGGGGTCTGGCTTCAAACGTGGAAGGAGAGGAGTTGTCTAGAAGAGTCGTCTGTGCTTTCCATCTCAACTCAAATCCAAGCCTGCAGCCAGGCCCCAGGTGACTTGTCTGGAGCTGGCACACAGGGAGCAGCACCTCCCACAGCACCAGCAGCCTCCAGCACACGGAGGGCTCGGCTGCTGCTCCCCGTGACCCAGGGGGACATCCCACCTCCCGCAGCCTGCCAGCCATCACACGGCTCACACCCAACTCAGCTCTCAGCTCAGAGGCTGCAGACAGGCTCCCAGTGAAATACTGAGCTGTTGCTGCAGTCTGACCCATCTCGGTCCCTGTGCTGCTGCCCCTGGCAATGCTCCGGCCATGTACAAGTCCAGCTGCAGCCCCCTCTGCAGTGGCACGAGCTTTAGCATCATTTAGCCCTGAGGACTGCTGCTCAGCCATTCCTTCCCCCACTTGCCCCCTGCACCCTGCAAGGGGTTGGACCAGCCAAACCCCTCACAGCAATGCAAGGGACAGTCCCTCCCTTCCCGACCTTTCAGTGAGCTGATTTCCAGCACAGCAGAGCCAGCCCTGCAAGCCCAAGCTCAGCAGATCCCAAGGGCCAGCAGTGCCACTTCTCCCTGGCTGTGGCAACAGGGCTGTCCATGTCCGTGTCCACTGCCAGGCTGAGGCAGGAGGATCCACCTGGATGTCCCACACAACCTGCAGGAAGCCCAGACCCACCAAGAGCAGCCCGATGCTGTAGGAAGGCTGGAGCAGCTCCTCAACACAGCCTGGAAAAACTCCACCTGTAGCCACCCCAGGGCAGTGACAGCTCTGCCACAGGGGCAAAGTGACCCACAGCCATTATTTTGGCTATGCAGGAGGTATTTTAGCCAGAGTCCAGCCCAGCACAAGGAGGGGCAGGTAGTATGGACACATGAGGATGTCCTCATTCTAGCAATGCAGAAATCTCCAAAGGGAGGCTGGGCAGGTGTGTGCCTGCAGAAAAGCAGGGAAACAAATCTTGCCTGAGTCCTTTTCCAAGCAGGTCAATCTTTCTTCCTCTGCAAGCACTTTCTTCCACCAGGCTGAAAGCAACAGGGAAACCTACATCTTCCAGCTCCTCCCCAAAACCAAGGGTCAGCCTACACCCTGAGAGAAGAAAGCAAACTCTTGGGCTCCTGTTTAGAACAAACTCCTGTTCAAGCCAAAGGCTTTTCTCCCTTGTGGAGCTGACAGGTTTATTTATAGCATCACAGTGTTCTATCAGCACGCTGGCTGCCCTCGGAGGAAGGAGGTCATCTCGAACATCTGGAATTAAATCCTCACTTGAGTACATTTAACAAGCCTGTCTCTGCACATGTCGGGCTGCAGGGGGAAAGCTCACCAGTGAACAAGGCCACATGGGCTGCGGGAGAGGGATGACCACGTGCCACGAGGTCTGTGCCTTGGATCTGCCACAGGCAGCTCCTTAGCAACAGGCAAGAAGTGCCACAGCACCTGCACACAGGGCCTGACTGATGGGCTTCGCCCCATCCAGCCCCGATCCCCGATCCCCACTGTGCTACTGCAGCCACAGCCACCTCACTGCTCCCCAAACATGCTCCAGAAAGGACGTCCCCAGCATGCTCATTCTCCAAAACTGCCTCTTGCAAAACCAGGACAAGTTCAGGGTTTTTTTAAGCTTCAGACTGATGTCGTTTCCAGCGCTGTGCCATCCAGACAGCGTGGGAGGAGGTGGGGAGGAGTGGGCTTGCTGTGCCTGGAGAGCCCACAAGGGCCGAGGTGGTTGTACCATAACAGCCAGGCAGAGCAGAGCCTGTGGACATGACCTGGCAGAGGCCACGGAGGAAGCAGGGAAGGAGAAAGCTGCACATCAGACCAGGTTTGAGTGCCCAAACTCTCACCCCATCCTAACCAAGTGGCACAGTCCAGCAGAGCTGCTCCTTCAGTCCCTGCTGCCACACACAGGGCAGGGGTTGGCAGTGCCAGTCCTGGGGTCCTCCTGCAAGCAGAGCCACTGTGCCCTACCCCAGCACACTGAGGGACTGTCCTCTTCCTGCCAGGCCAGGCTGGCAGACACAGCACCCCTGTGTGCTGGGAACAGCCAGATCAAACCGCAGCAGAGGAGGCACTGCAAGAAACTATTTGGCAGGGAACAGCAGATCTCACAGCTCCCCAGAATATCTCCATGCCAGCCACCCACCTCAGCCACACTGCCAGCACTCACAGCCTCCTCTCCCAACATCCATCCCTCCCAGTATCAGCACGGAAATGCAGAGAGGTTGCCCAGGAGCAGAAGGCTGGAGGAGATAGAGGCAGCATTTCATGTGGATCTTCAACCGTTCCGGGGTGTGAAGCCAACTTTCAGTCTCAAAAAACTTATTTCCTTTCTGCTACTCTGGACAGAAATTCAGAAGGGGAAACCATGGCCTGTTTCAGGACTGGGGTGCCTGTCCTCCTCCTTCTGTTCACCCCATCCATGAGAAAGCAGCCTCTGTTGCTCTCAGATGAGATGGACTAGGGTGGGACCAAGCTCCAGGCAGGGCCTGCAGCTGCCAGCCTGCTACAGGAACATCTCATATTTAGGATCTCAGCAGGGTCCAGAAGAGTTTCACTCATGATCCCCTGCACAAGACAGACCCTAATTTACTCCATCCTTCTCAGGGGACGTTGGTAACTTAAGCTGGATTTTGTGAGCCCTGAATTTAAGATATGCTCTTCAAAGCAAAAAAAGACTGCTCATACACAAGCAGTCAGGGCATCGTCATCTTCAGCATTTGGCCCCTAGAACAGCCCTGTGGGAAGGGAATGCAAGTCCCAGGTGCCTAACATGCAGCCAGACAAGTGGAACAGAATCAGCAGCTCACCCTGGCTTACAGGAATGCTGATGGATGCCAGGACCTGCCAGCACTCAACACTTCAGCCAGCCAGGGACCACAGCCACCCTTCCTTGGGCTGAGAGAAGCACTAAAACTGAAGTGAGGAATCTCTTTTTTTATAGCTTGCCCAAAATGAAATAGGTTTCCACCCAGCACTTAACACTACTTTAGGCCAGAGCAGTTAAGATATTCTGGTACAATTAACTTGGCTGTCTAAAAAAGGAAGAATTGGGCAAGGAACCCCACCACAATCTACCACAGAGCACTGCAGGTCCCAGGAGGGGGGTGCTGGGTGCTGTAAGACCAGTCAGGTCCATGGTGTAAGAAAACACCCCTTTAAACTCATTAACAATCTCAGTTGTTCTTTCCAAGCAAGTGCAAAGCCTGGCACCTTCTCCCACCTCGCCGGCAGAACAAGATTCACGTGGAAAAGGAGCAGCCAGGGAGGCTGAGCTCTCTGATGTCCTGGGAACACACCTCTGTGTGCGACCACCACCAGCTCTGCTCTGCTCTTCCCACACCCCAGAGCAGGTCTGACGAGCTCTGTTCCCAGACAGCCCCTCTGCCCCCGCCGCAGGAGCATCGCCCTCCACGCTGGGTGCAAAAGCCACTGCAGAAGATAAACAGCCGACTGATCAGGTTTTCCTGCTCACCACAAAGGGGTTGATTCACCAGAGCCTACTCCCTTTTCAGACTCTTTCTAAATAAAGGCTTCAAAGACTTCTAGAAATTCATGCTTAACAGGCTTACTGTAATACCAGAGCACCAGTGCTCCTGTGGGCCAGACTCTGCTGCAGGACTGAGTCACACTCATTTTCTTCTGAGACTCTCAGATACCCTTTTCTAGGAGCTAAGGCTACAAGTCCTGTTGGTTGTTGCTCATTTTGGCAGACCCTCACTGCCACCCATAACACAGCCAGACACTGCTCTCCTGGCCTCAGCAATGGACAGCCCTGCAGATGCAAAGTTCAGGGAGATGGCACTTCTCCATCTTCTCCTGGGGCTCAAGGGATGCTCCTGGGCACAACCTCCCAAGCACTCACTCCCCATCCTCAGAGAGGAGCACGTGCAAAGCCAGCTCAGCACCTGGTGGGACAGGAAAAGGTCTGTGACAGGCTGGACACCCCTGGGGCACAGACAATATTGTCACAACCTGGCGTCCTGAGCGAGCCTCTGCCTCCACACCAGGAGAAGGACTAAAGCAGCACACCCAGGACTGCTCAGCCATCCTGGGAACAAGAGTTTTGGTGTGAGGGGTTGGAACCCACACACACACAGAGAACACAGGACAATGGAGTCAGGCAACCACGTGGAACCACACTGGGGTCGTCCTCCCGCTGCTCCGGGCACTGAATTCGCAACTCAGCACAAAGAACTGCTGAGACACCTCCAAATGATTTAGTGCTGCTGCAGCTCCCAAGCACGAGCCCAGAGCCAGCTCCCCTCCTCCAAGAAGGGGAGGAGGTTTCAAGGGTTTTTCCTGAAGAGCCTTATTTACAGGCAGTAAAGCAAGCCTGCATTTACTGCCTCCTCATCCTGGCTGGGTACCAGCACAGGCAGGTTCTCTGTTGGGATGGGAGATCCCGGCCTCACCTGCTCCCCACTGAAGATTTCACTCATCACACTGAGCTCCCGTGCACTGCTTTTGCACATCTCAGTTGTCAAGAAATCTTCCAACCCCAGCATCTTCAGAGAAAACAGCCAGAATCCACTTCACTAAGCATAAGAGCTGCTCCTATGATTTTCTTTGATGCCATTCAACACAGGCAGCTGGATTCTCTATTTATAGCAAGATCATCAGTTTGGAAAGATGACTTATGTTCTTGTTATTACCAGAGCACCAGATACATAACAAATCCTTGCTGTGCTGGGAGTGCTACAAGTTGGTAACACAGTCCTCGTGGTCAGGCTGGGCACCTCAGGGATCCAAGCAGGCAGAAAAGGAACAATCAGGACCTGAGCTGAACCCCTGGTCCTGACACTCCCCATCAAGAAGGCACCAACTCCTCCTACCCACACACTGAGCTTTCCTCCCTGGAGATGTTGCCTTCAGTTTTATCCCATTCTTATTGCAGGGAGTATTTGGGATTCAGGTGGGTGTGTTTGGGAGGGATGAACTGCTGCAGCATTGCTACCTCTGGTCTGAGCTGCCTGAGCCAGAAAAACTGACTGAGAGCACAGTGCCATCAGCAAGAACAAAGGAGTGGAAGTCATAAGCATTAGTGCTCCAGAAATGATTCATGCTTCTTGGAAACAGCTTTTGCTACGGATATCTGACAAACTCTGGTTTTTAATGAAGATTAAGGTGCTCAGAGATCAGACTGTTTTTAAACTAGGTCTCCAAATAATTCCACGTTGGCACTAGATTGTCACCCTCATCTTGCCAAGGGGGTCAAAAGCAGCATCCATACTTACCTTAGGATACCCCACATCCTCTCCACTGCCATCATCAAGGTCCCAATACACCTGTGGGAGCCATGGAATTCAACCACATGGCACTGGCCACCCCTCTGCACACAGCAGCTGGTGCTGGACACAGCAATACTCAGTCACAGGTACCCATTTCCTGGTAAAAGGCCTCTAAACACAAACTCACCCAGAGTAAAACACCTCACTCCCACCTGACACTAGCACCCCATCACCTACTTCTAATTTGCCATCAGAGAGAGTTGGGAATGTGGAGTTTCTGTTTGAAAGCCATCACAAGCAGACAGAAACCCAAACATCTTGGTGATATGAATCCATTTCAGCTTCATTTCAGATCCTGGACACAACGCAGGGACTCTGAGCACACACAGGCACAACTGTGCACAAGGCAAAAATCAGCTGACTGGCAACAGCCTGGTCCTTTGCTCATTTTCTCCTCTCCTAAGCAGTTTGCGTTTCTCCACAAGAGAATTCAAGAGTGACAGATTTTAAGAGCAGCACAAAGAGGCAATTAACTTCCAGAGCAATTCCTGTTGCAAGACTCCAGAGGTCACACCAGTAGCCTAAAGGCTGTACATTGGATATCTCAGCAATCAGCCCTCAAGAAAAGAGGTACCAAACCAAAGCCCTTGACATGTTTGCCAGGCCATTTCAGGAGTAGCTGCCCTGAGCAGGAGAAGAAAAAAAACTTGCCCCAATACCTGGCAGAGCACCTTTCTCTATGTTTTGGCACAGGTCAGGTCTGCAGCAGCCTCGCAGCACAACCCAACCACCCCACTCCCTTCCTCTCTTGGAAGAGCCTGAGCATGCCCTCTCCAGACAGCAGAGGATGATCCACATGTCCATCCTCCTCTTACTGCCCATAAGAGCCTCTAGCAAGACTTCACCAAGTCAAGTGACAGCTCTGTGTCTTCCACACACCTCCTTCTTCCCGGGATGACAATCAGCACAAGGTATTCTGCAGCACACTCTGAGCAGAGCACACCCGAGCCAGCACCTTCCCTGGCTGTTCCTCCCCTCCCTACCCTGCCAGGGATGGGGAGCTGCCTCGGGAGGAGAGGGATGGAAACCCACAGGCTGCTTCACCCCAGCCAGGGAGCCTCCCTGCTGCCTACCTGACTCCAGCTCTGAAAGACAAGCTACATCTCTGACAGCTCTGCGCTGCTCCAGGGAAGGAATAAGCACTCACACCCTGTTTGTCACACTTGGAAGCAAATCAGATGGACAGAACTCCACTCCACTTGTCCTCCCATTTTGTTAAAGAAGAGGCCGTGGCATGTCTCCTCGCCAAGGAAAGCAGCAAACAGTTTTTCAGCTGAGCACAAGTGGTGCGCGGGCGGGGGGAGCAGCAGAGAGCGGCTCACTGCAGCGACAAGAGACACAAACCCACCTCGTGATTAGTTATTGACTCCAGAGGAGTTGGAGCTCCAGCAGAAAGCCAGCCAGGAGAGCAAAAATCCCTCTTTTGTTCCCCAGCCTCAGACAGGCTTGGCCACACAGCTCCCCGCTGTCTCACTCCACACAATGAGAAAAGAAAGTTAATCCACCTCCCTTACAGCAGGAGCCATCCAGCCTGCGGGAGCGATGCTGCAGAGCGATCCGTGAGCATTCCTGTGCAGCAGTGCCAGCCTCGCCTCATCCTGGCACCCAGCGCTGCTGGCGGATACCCGACGGCTCGAGGACCTCACGGGACACTGCCAGTATCACCAGGGATAGCAGTGGAGCTGCTCCTGCCCTCCAAACCCTGGGCCCTTGCTCAGCTCTGCAGGCACCGCGCTCCCTCCCTGTGCTGCACCCCACAGCAGGGAGCAGCCGTGGGGTCCCTCCCACCACGATGGTGTGCAGGTGGCCTATGCTGCCAGCACAGGGATTGCAAATCCTCCTTTAGAGACAAACTTCTGATTCGGGATAGAGCCAATTTCAGACAACCAAGCAGGGACCGAATCCATCCTTTCCCCAGTACTTTCCGCAGCACTTTCCCAAGCCACAGCCTTTCTGCAAGAACATTGTTTTTCACTGTATCAGAGGTCAAGTGGAAGGAGAATTGTGGCCAACAGAGTCCTTTGGTGTCATCCCTTCCCCTCAGGAAGGGCACAGGTTACACCCACGTCAGAACCACCTTGCATGTTAGCCAAACTCAAACTTCTCCCTACTGCCCTTCTAGGGAACAGAAGTTACCTTTTAGTTTGGACACATGACTCAGGATTCCAGTGACCTGCTTTCCACCCCCTTCACCACCAGCTTTCTCTGTTCCCCGTATGAGAAGTGAGAATATTTACTACATTTAAGATTGGAGAAGGAAATTGTGATTCATGGGCTCTCTGCTCTGCAGAAACGGGAATTTGGTATCTGTATTTCTAGAGTGTGAACAGACACAGGTACTTGTGTCTGGAGCTTTGTAGTTCAAAGGAGTGATTTAAAAGTCAAGTCATCCCTGCGTAAACCTGGAAAGCCAAATAACAGAGTAGAGAACAGCAAAGTGCTGAAATCTGTTCCGGAAAGCATTGCTGTTTCTTTACTCTCGGTGACCTGGCAGAGAGGGCTGTTATTTTACCATTACATTTGTGCCGGCGAGCAGCCTCGCTGAATGGCAGGCAGCAGGACCGAAATAATCCACATGGGCCCTGGAAGCCACAGAGTTGAGAGGAAAGTGCTCCAGCATCCCCAGGCAGCACAAGCCTTTGTTCCTGCATGCTCCTGCCGGCAACCAGGACTGCCTGCCCTGCTCCAAATGAACTTACTTCCCTCCTCCCTCCCCCCAAATTAACTCCATCTCCAGCTGTCCCTGTGCAAGCTTCCTGTAAGATTAATTATTCTTTGTACACACACGTTTGATGATTTACCCAGCAAGCCAGGCACAATGATTAGGAATTCTCAATTTCCATCAGCGCTCTCCCCTGAGGCTCGGAAGTTTTCTGGGAAGGTCCTTCACCCTGGCACAGCCACGGGAAGAAGTCTACCTCCCCAGAAGGCCCACGTGGGTCACTGAGGAGCAGGCAGTATTTGTGACGCTGCCACAAGGTCAGCTGAAGATGATGTGCTCCTGAACAGCCCTCATTGCCAGTCAGCAGGGCTGGCACCGACGCCAGCGTAAGCGGGAGCATTTATGATCCCAAAAGGTGTGTCTCCAGCTACGCTGTCCTATGACCCAAGATTTCTTGTGTGTTTAGCAAGGCAGAACGAGCCCTGTTTGTTTGCACTGTCACCTTTCAGAAGGTGTAATTTTCAAGAGCCAGCAGTCACCGTGTGAAGAGTCACCCGGTGCCGTCTGTGATCTCACACACCACGACACCCAGAAGTCACCGCTCCGGACTTGCCTGGCTCAGGAAATGGAAAGCACCAAACCTTGGTGCTGTGGGCCAGACCTGCCAGGGGTGAGCACTTTGTGTCTTCTCCTGGGAGCAGTTTATCAGTGTGGAGAGTCACAGTTGGCCACTGAAGGTGTGTGGGGGGTATATACTATGTCAGACAAGTGGATGCCACCCAGCCCCCCCACAGACCAGCAGGAAGCCAGAGCATGTCAGGTTGTCTGATCCCTCCACTGCTCAGCCCATGGAGCTCAAGAGGGCTGACCAGGCCCTCTAAGATCTCTGTTAGCAGGTAGTCACCTACTGTGACACCAAAAAGGACGTTTCAGTAGCTACATGAGCCTCTTCCTCTGAGGGTGAGACATTTCCTTCATCTAGACGGAAGGAGATGGTGCCCATCTGAGAGACTCCCCAGTCCCAGTGCAGAGGGTTTAAACACCAGAGACCAAAAGATACCGAGCAGGAAGGAGAACACAGAGCAAAGAGTCACCTCACACTTGGTAGAAGTTGGTTTCCAACGTGACTTCAGAACATGAGTTCAGACACCGGTAATGGAAAGTTTGTGCCCCAGCTTGTGAAGCCACTGTACAGGAAACTCAGCCTAAAAGAGCTGCTCAGATCACCTCAGCACAGCAGAAGCAACAGCCACATGGAGCCCACCTCAGATTCTGGCTCGATGCTTCTGCCAGCTTTCCTAGAGCTCAGCTGCCCCAGCTCTTACCAAAGAGTGGTACCAAATGGGCACCAAACACCAGATCCCACAGCAAAACCCCTCCTGGGTTCAGGACCAGACTCTGACACTTCACAGAACCAAAGCAATAAAGAAGCAGAGAGAAGGTCTAGAACAAAGACACGTTCTTCGTTCCCTGCAACACCTGGGAAACACACCAGGAAGCAAAGGAGAGCTGGTGTAGGGCAGAACCTGGCAGGTCCTCTCCAAATGGGAGTTGCAGAGGCAGCAGCAAGGTGTAGCTGTGGCCAGCAGCAGCACAAGGGGCCAGCACAAACAAACCCTGCAAGGCCAAGCTCCTGTCCCTCCCAAGAAGCACCTTCAGGAACGGATAGAAGTCAACGGGATGGGCTGAGGATGGAAGTCAGCCAGACTTCATTAAGAACATCTTTGCTGAAAGAGGTACATCTGGAAGTACTCTCCAAGGAGATAAACGCTGGATCTGCAACTGTTTTGCTCTGACAGGAGTTAAACAGGCTACAAGTTTGCACTTGTCCTAGATACTTTTTTCCACAGGAAGCTTCCAAAAAGCTATTGCAGGCAACTGGGAGAGGCGCTCGCAAAAGCAAGATACAGGCAAGCATAGGCATCATCATCCAGGCTGACGTCTCTTAAACAGAGACTTTGCATTTTACATTACTTGGTCTTTTCTCTCCCTCCAATAATTTGTTACAAAGGAAGCAGCATGCACACACGAGAAGCAAGCAAGACCTCAGGGAAAACGGCAAATCGGTTCACATTTCCACAGCACTGAGCACAAAGCTGACTTGCAAATGCGAATGACTTCTCTAAGGCGGGGGAGGAAGCTCCCGGTTTGGAAGATCCGAGCCCAGCAGCTCATTTCTCTGCAGTCCATCCCCATCCCTCTGTCCTGACGGACTGCACCAGCCACGAGCAGGACCTGAGCCTCACTTGAAGCAACAGCCACCCCGTACCCCAACACCTCCTGCTCCAGACCACTGCTGCCCAGCGGGCACTCTCTCCCCTGGCACACACAGGACCACGCACACAGTCTGGACATCTCTCAAACCAGGACAGCCACAACTCCAAAGCCCAAGTTCATTCGAGATGTTACAACACGGCTGCTCACTGTGGACGGTGCCTGCGAGCGGGTGGGTGGGTACCGCTGCTGCCAGGACACAGCATCGCCCTCCTCCTCCCTCTTGCAGGGGCAGGGCTGCTGCCCACCGGGGACACGGCATCGCCCCTCTCCTCCCATCACACTGCCTTAACAGATTCGCCTGTCGGGATCCGTCCGGTCCGGGGACACCGCGCCCGGGGGCGATATCAGGGCGATGCCGGCAGCCCAGGGAAGCCGCAGGGCTCCGGGAAAGCTGAACGTGGGAGCCGAGCTCCTCCACCACCTCCCGCTGCCACCCTGGGCACCCGCCAGCTCCGGAGGCTGCTGGGGCACAGCCCCGCGCTGGGTTGTTTTGGGAACGGGGTGGGGAGGGTGTTTGCTTATTTATGGGATAGGAGCAAAAAGTAAGAGGAAGCGGAGAAGGAAATAATTCAGCAGGTTGCTCCCATCAGCCCCTCCCGGGCCGCCGCATGGCAGGACGGGCAGCAGCGATGGGGCAGCCCCGGAGTCCCCGGTCCCCAGGGCCGGGCAGGGGGGAACCGGCTCCTCCCCGGCACCAATCCCACGACGCCCCGCGGGCCAGGGCAGCCCGTGAACCCCCCCCGGGGCACCCGCACCGCCGTGTGGCCCCGCGGGCTGCGGGCACGGCACGGCAGGGCAGGCCGCGGGCTCACCTCGGTACTGCAGCGAGCCCGAGAGCCGCACGGTGACGGTGCCGGCCAGCGGCTCGCCGGGGCTGTAGACGACGCGGCTCTCGCCCAGGCGGATCTCAAAGAGCTGCACCTTCCCCATGGCCGCGCCGGCCCGGCCGTTCCGCTCCGCTCCGCTC